>PVHT020000283.1:2207296-2278917 GCA_004024745.2 Catagonus wagneri | reverse complement strand
TGGATGGGGCTTTGTCTCTGGATGAGATTAGAGGCTGGCTGTGTGCCTGAGGGGTCTTTAGGCAGCCTGTTTACTGATGGGTGGGGCTGAGATCCCACCTGAATTGTTGTTTGGCCTGGGGCTTCTCAGCGCTGATGGGAGGGACCAGATTTTCCCAGAAATGGCCACCTCCAGAGAAATGCAGGCTGATGAATGTCCCGGAGAGCTTCACCTCCAATGCCCTTTCCCCACCACAAGCCACAGTCACCCCTGTTTTCCCAGGAGATCCTCCAGGAATTGCAGTCAGGTTCCACCCAGATTTCTCTGGAGACTGCTTTGCCCTGGGACCCAGTGCACGTGAAAGTCTGTGTGTGCCTTTCAAGAGTGGGGTCTCTGTTTCCCCCAGTCCTGTGGAGCTCCTGCACACAAGCCCCGCTGGCCTTCAATGCCAGATGCTCCGGGGGCTCTTTCTCCCTGTGCCCAATCCCCAGGCGTGGTGTTTTTACGTGAGGCTGAGAACTCTCAGTCCTGTAGCTGAGTCTCTGTGATGCAGTTACTTTCCAGTCTGTGGGGCTTCCCACCCGGGAGGTATGGGGTTGCTTCTATCGCGTAATCGCCCCTCCTACCTCTTGATGTGGTCTACGCTGTGTCTTCTGGAGCAGAGTATTTTTTTTGGAAATTTACAGTCCATTTGGTTGAAGGTTGCTCAGCATTTGGTTGTATTTTTGCTGTTATTTGGGAGAGAAGTTAGAAGTTGAGCTCCAGTCCTTCTATTCCACCATCTTAATCCAATCTCATGACATTCCCTGATCTTTAGACTGGAAAAAAAAATTAAATTTTTTTTTTAAAAAGTATAGATTTCTATGTTACAGCCTGCAGTCTTTCCCTCCTAGCTGGTTACAGTAATACTGCTAACTCTTGGACTCTGATGGTCTGCAGATTCTTTTTTTCTTTCCTTTTTACAGACACACCTGTGGCATATGGGAGTTCCCGGTCTAGGGGTCAAATTGGAGCTGAGTTGCAGGCAACACTACAGCCATGGAAATGCCAGATCTAAGCCGCATCTGTGACCTGTGCCTCAGTTTGCAGCAATGCCAGATCCTTAACCTACTGAGTGGGGCCAGGAATCAAACCTGCTCCTTACAGGCACTATGTCGGGTTCTTAATCCACTGAGCCACAACAGGAATTCTGATCTGTAGATTCTTAACTAGCTTGCATTGATCCTTTACATTCTCTGTATCCTGCTGATGGAAACAAATATATAAACATGATAAACATGTAGATAGCCCTATCACTTTTTACCCTCGCTCTCTTTTACAATTTGTATGTTTGCAAATGTTATCCGGTGTCTTATTAAGTTAAATCACTAGGAACAAAAAACACTTTACAGTTTGAATCAGCCTAAAAGTTTATTTCCCAAAGCCCTTGAGTCCATTAGTGATGGTTGCCTATTGCAGAAATCCACCTAGGTAGATTCATTGCCATTTAAAACAGTCTAAACAAACTATTATTTATTTTTTGTATTTAATAAACCCCTTGTGTGAATCTCTGTGTGCCTGTGTGGTTGTACTTTCTGCCAAGTTTTCTTCTTACTTGTAGATGGATTCTTTCATTGGGAATCACAATCACCTCAGTCCTTGAAAACTCACCATGTACTTACTGTTGTTTTCTCCTACTGGATTGCTAAGCTTGATTGCTGTGGTCTGTTCCAGGTACCACTCTTCATAGTTTCTTTTTTCTTTTTTTTTTTTTTTCTCCTGTAGGGAAATTTGGTGGCGTAATTGCTACTCCTGAAACTGGAGTCTGATTTGTAGAAGCGAGTTGTTTTAACTGTATTATTGCTATCATTTAAAGAAATTGTGACTGACCTATCCTGATTCTTCACTGCAGTCAGTGTTGTTTATGGACAAGAGTTGAGAGAAGACAAAAACAAACAAAAAAAGGAGTTCCCATCGTGGCTCAGAGGAAACTAATCTGACTAGCATCCATGAGGACAAGGACAAAGTTTTGATCCCTGGCCTTGCTCAGTGGGTTAAGGATACAGCATTGCCCTGAGCTGTAGCGTAGGTTGCAGACGTGGCTTGGATCTGGTGTTGCTGTGGCTGTGGTGTAGGCTGGCAGCTACAGCTCCAATTTGACCCCTAATCTGGGAACCTCCACATGCTGCCAGGTGCAGCCCTAAAAAAAAGACAAAAAAAAAGAAAGAGTTTAGAGAAGGTTTATTACCTTGACTTTGAAAATTAGGAGCTTTCCTGAAATAAATATAGGATTGTTTGACTAGAAACATTGCAAAATAAAGAATGAGAATCTTGTGGAGTAATATAAATCTGAGAAGAGGTAAATGTGCATCTGACATACAATTAGTTGCCCAGGTCAAAAAGACATCTTTAAGACCCAAGTCAAACTACACCAGAAGCTGGTCATTTTCCAATTATTTCCGTGATGTTGATTTTCTCAGTATCTCCAAACATTCATGGTCTCATTTGTTAAGAATTTGTTAAAACGGAAATGTTCTTTAATGGTTTCAAATTTGTATGTTCTCTTTCAATTATATTGAAAAAATGACTCATCAGGATAGAAAGTCCTCTTCTCTCAACTTCTATCATTTATTTACATAATACATGATCAATACAGCGTGTTGAAGGAATGGATGGATAAGTGAATGAATGAATGAATGATTAGGTGTGAAAACAGACATTTCAAAAATCTCTCCTAAGTCAAAAAATAATAAATTCCTAGAAAATAAAACTGTTTATTTTAAATTCAGTAATATATTCTCTTTAAAGTTTCCCTCTTGAGGTCTTTTGTACCAAGTTTACTCAGGGCCTCAGTTTCTGTGGAGACCATATTTGTCTTAAAAGAAAATTATTTTAGTTTATTTTGCCTCTTACTTTATTCTCTTCAAAACTAGTCTCGATCTGCATAGTCTTAATTTAATGTGTTTAAGATTTAAATCCAACTGACTCATTTAGGCAAATTTTGTATCTGCTTGTAAATCTTTGCTGTTTTTTTGAGAAATAAATGCTAATAAGTCATCTGACTTACAAAAATATATTGTTCATCCAGTAGACTTATAAAAAATACGTAAACCACTTAGGATTTGTTATAAATCACATAATCATGAAACATACATGATATTATAAGTAATGTAAAATATATTATGCATATAGTTTAGGAAGTCTATGTGTTAACAATTTAGAGATTTTTTAAAAACACCTGAAAAGACATTAGATTCGATACTAGTTGTATATATTTAAAAGTAGTTAGATGATATTTTAATTCTTTAAAAAAAATTTCCCTGGGGGAGAAGTTTATTTTAGAGAAATTGTTCATTGAATTTTCTACTAGAAATGCAGAATTTAGGCTGCATGAAGAATTATGTATTGAAATTATAAATTTTGAATTTCATTTTAGAACCATGAAGTATCTTTTTATGAGCCCCTGTCAGAAATTAGAATTCCAAGTATGGACCATAAAACAACTGAGGCTTGCAAATTAATTATATAGAATTACACCCCAGATTCTCAGACACTCGATTCAGATGAAAAAATTTGACTGCACACTGATATTGTTTGGTTGTGTAGTTTATTTGATATTTCCTTTGAAACATCAGGCAGCTACAGCTTCCAGAGGACTCTGGATTGCTATGTCATCTATTCTAGCAAAAATAGTTTCATACCCTAATCATTTCTCAGCTTAGCCAATTGCTGTATCAAGTATTGAATTCCCCTTATATCGCAAAGAGTTATGCGTTTTATACTAGGTTTGTAAAAGATTCTATAAGGAGCCCTTTTCGCTTGAAACTTCCAGGTTCTCTAAAGGGCAGATTAAAATTATTTTGGGGATTTTGGGGACTTTTGTTTGTTTTCATTAGGTTGAATTATATGGCTCATGTTATCCTCATGAGATGGAGCTAAAAGTAGCCCATCTTTGTTCATTAAAGGTCAAATGAGTCTCTCGGGATCTAGCCCCATAGACAATTCTGAGTTCTTATTGATACAAAGCATTTCTTGTTACAGAGAGAAATGTTTTGGTTCATTATTTCAGGAAAGAGTGTCAGAAAGGAGCAGTTGACTTAAAACAGCAGTTGACACATTTCCTGGGCTGTTGGAACGTATTGTGTATTTCACTTGTGTTGCACCTGCCTCTATGGAATATAACTAGGTGAGAGGAAACACACACATTGGCAAGTAATAACACGGTGCATGTAGTTGTAAGTGACGATGCTGTTCCAAGTAATTGATTCCATTGTAAATGAGAGTAGTCTGCAGACAGTGCTAATCAGTCACAGCTTATCACAATAGTTTGTGTATGTATAAACCTTGGTGTATTTGTGAAGATCAAATTGAATCATATGAAAGGGCTGACATATTCAACTGCTTTTTTCTTAACTTAGAAAACTAGAATTTCATGTAGTTCAGTCTAATGTATCCACACTTATTATTCCTCTTTGAAAGGCCACCTGTTATGGTTGAAAGCACATTGGATTTAGAGCCAGAGGCCTGGGTCCATGTCCCAACAGTGTCACTTGTGTGTTGATTGACCTTTTCACATCCATCAGAGATTAAAAACTGAAAGGTGGGAACAAAAAGAAATCTAATTCATGAGATATTTAGCAGGCTTTTTTGACTAATAGTTACTAGATGGAGAGCCTTCTTCACTTCACCAATATGGGGGTGGTGATATTATAATGTATACAAAAAAGGCTAATAAACAATTCATATGTGAATAATTATGAATACTATTCCTGATCATCAGTAGAGCATTGTCAGCTGGGCAGGGCAGGCATCATTATCTTGATTTTACAGTTGAAGAAAATGAAAGGCAGAGAAATTCAATAAAGGTGGCTAAGATGATTCAGTGGCTCAAAAGTAAGTTCTAAGTCTCTCGATGCTATTGCTCTTTAAGGGTACTGTCTGATGACTGTCTTAGTGTTAGGTGGCTAGAGACACTTCTACAACTGATTGTAGAGAAGTTACCAAGACATCCTAATTAGTCCAAAGGCCTAGTTTGTAATGCTACATCATTAGCTTGTAAAGACATGAGGGTAGGGACTACCTTGAAAACTGCTCCTTTCAAAATCTCTTTATACCCCTCAAAAATATATACTTGTTGCCAAACACTGGAAGAAACAAAGATGGCCTTGAGAAGGATGAATAAACTTGTTTGTTCAGGTAACCGAGAATTGCTCAGCACTAAAAAGACACGAAGACATGGAGGAAACTTAGGTGAATATCACTAAGTGAAAGAAGCCAGTCTAAAAGGTTATGTACTATATTATTCCAGCTACATGTCATTCTGGAAAAGATAAAACAGTGGAGGCAGTAAAGATCAGTGAGCACCAGGGGCTGGGAGTGAAGATGAATAGGCAGAGTACAGAGGATTTTTAGGGCAGCGAAACTACTCCGTATGATACTACAATGGTAGGTATATGTCATTAGAAATTTGTTCACACTTGTAGAATGTGCAACACTAAAAGTAAACTCTAAGGTAAACTATGCACTTTGGATGACAATGGTGTGTCAGTGTGGGTGCATCAATGGTAAGAAATGTACCACTCTGGTGGGGATGTTGGTAATGAGGGAGGCAGAGTATGGGTAGGAATAGGCCTATGGGAAATCTCTGGACCCCTAACTCAGTTTTGCTGTGAACCTAAGACTTTTATTAAGAATAAAATCTATGAAGCAGTGAGGTCTTTCTGTACAGCACAGGGGATTATATCCAATCTCTTGGGATAGAACATGATGGAAAATAGTATGAGAAAAAGAGTACATATGACTGGGTCGCTATGCTGTACAACAGAAATTGACATAACACTGTAAATCAACTATACTGTAATCTATATAAGATTGTGTATGTAATTATACATATAGGCTTATATATAATAGCTTATATATATATATACTGTTATATATAAGCTTATACATATATAATAGCTAATATATATAATAGTATATATATGTGTGTGTGTGTGTATATATATATACATATATATATATATATGTACTATTGAAAGTTTGAGGCTTTTACCACATAGGAGAACCTTCATATTGCAGCCATAAAAGGCACCTTGTAGAGGAATTGCTATTGTTCCTGTTTATGACTGTGGAACCAGCTCAGTGTGGCTTGAAATAACTTCCCTGAGGTCCCACCAATGAGATCAGGACAGTTTGAGAAAAGCCTACTCCAGTCAGTTCAACAGTCTGTGCTTCTACTGTTAAGATATTATGTTCATTCACCTTGGACCTCGAGAAGCTCACAACACTAGACAGTTGATTTGGGCATTCAAAATGTATACTCACAAAACAGAGTCTTATCTGCCGTAACATGTAAAGCAGATGCATAAGATCAAAGCTGAATGCAGTGAAATTCAATGTATAATACTGGATGATAGAGCAATTGCTGAGTTGGATAGAGAATATAATAGAATTTTGTTGTAGTCGGCTTTCAGAAAATGCCTCAGCTTTAATCTTATTATATTCAAAGCCCCCATACTTATTTAAATTGTATTTTTATTGATCCTAGACTATTTTCTAGAAGAGGAAAGTAAGTCCTAGTGAAAGCCATTTTACTATGGAATTTCTTTTTTATTTTTGCTTTTTTCGGGCCGCAACCACCACACACGGAAGTTTCCAGACTAGGGGTCAGATCGGAGCTATAGCTGCCGTCCTACACCACAGCCACAGCAACTCAGGATCTGAGCCATGTCAGCAGTCTACACCACAACTTGGGGCTACACAACCCACTGAGCGAGGCCAGGGATTGAACCCACATCCTCATGGATACTAGTCGGATTCAATTCTGCTGCTCCACAATGGGAACTCCTACTATGGAATTTCTATGTGGTACTGTCCATCAATGTCACCCTAAACTTACCCTGTATATTACAATTCTACTTTATAAGCTGAGCATTAAATTTCCTTTATAAATTTTTGCAGTTACTATGGTTTGCATGCAGTGCTCCAGAATTCCTTCAAGGATTGCTTTAAGGAAATTCCCATTAATTTTACTGTCTCTTTGCGTCAAGATTGTGAAAGAGCTTGGTACCTCTCAGCAGATCTCCATAGTGCTACCTCTTCTTTGTTTTTGAGTTGTTGGTCCCGAGCTGAAGCTGGCTCAGTCCAGTTTTAGGACAGATATAGGATCTTGGAGCCTGTGTGAAATAAAAGCAAGTTACTCTGGAATTCTCAATACTTGGAGTAATCTGTGCTTTCTGGACCCAAGAATAGAGCCTTTCCTAGTTTCCTGTTCTCATTAATGGGAAGATTTTCCCAGGTCTTTGGACACTTTCCCTTACATAAAAGTTAATTCAAGGTGGATTCTGGCTGCTGGCTTGAGGCTGCCTCTGGCTATGTTCAGTAGCTGTGGGAAATTTCCTTCTTTCTTTTATTCATGAATACCAAACTACCTAACACTGTGGATCCAGCATGAGAATGCCTAATGTTGAATCCAGATTCCCCCATGTGACCATAGGCAAATTTCTGGGCACCTGTGTCTCCATCCGTCAGATAGTTTACCTACATGATAGGAATTTTATAAAATTGTATAAAACTCAATGGATGAAACTCTAAGATGAAAAATTCTTAGAACATCAGGCTTCCTCATCCAGCCTCACTGACTAACCATTCAGTTGAACACTTATTCTGTAGCTATACCACATCCTAAATAGTCATGTATTCAGTCCAGGTTCAAAGTGTTCTTTTAGCTTAGAATTCCCTCCTGCCACCTCCACCTGTTAAAGTCTTACTCATATTTAAAGATTTAACTCAAATACCACTTCTCCCCTGAAGTACTTCCTCTTTTGTATACCTCAAGCTCTTGTGCTATAATAGCACTTGTACTGTAGTGTATCATAGCACTTATGTGCATCTAAATAAGTACATAACTGTATATAATTACACTTATATGTGTCTAGATAATTATCTGTGTATGTGTGTGTGTGTGTAGGGTATCTACAATTGTGTGTTTATATGGGTATGTGTATATATTTATATACTGATCTATTTAGCAAGTAATCATTACATGCCTATTACGGGCAATGCACCTTGTTTTACGAGGGATATTAGGTGTGCAGTCCCTGACCTCAAAAACTGAACAGTATAAAAGGAAAGATTTTTTTTGAGAGATAATATATGCTGTGATAAATGTTGAAATAATTTGGATGAGAGGCAATAAATATCTGCTATTGTATATAATTAAAAATATTTGACAAAATTTGATGAAAAGTTAAATTTCTAAGATAATTTCTGGAAGTGCATTTTTTTTTTCAGAACCAGTCACAGCAGTAGGTTTTAAATAACAACTGAAGAACTCATTTTTACATATTCTAACAGAACCAAGCACTGTGCCCCCAAGGTTTTCACCCCTAAGTATTACATGATTCAAAATTTAAATTTACTAGCATTCTCATTCTGATGGCATCTCCAGCTTTCTGTCTCCTCCCTAAATTTTCATACTTCTTTGATAGACTTTGTTGACTGAAAATATTCTCCATAACTTTTACCATGTGTTTCTTCAGCAGAATCTTTTTTTTCTTTTTTCTTTTTTTTTTTTTTGCATTTAATAGATAGTAGCTTCACATCCCTTTTTCTGGGAACAGTGTCCAAGAGAACAACACGTCATATATAATTTTGGGAGACATGATTCATACAGGTTTAACCAAATGCAGTAGCATCATTACAATGAATTTATGCACAATTAAACTTGTTATATTAACTTTTGAGTAAACTCCTAATAGATTGACTTTATCTACATTGCATCATTTGACATTGACCATTTCCATCGCCTTCAGTAAGTTTTGTCAGGAAAGCTGGGTTTGTTTAGAGTTTTATAATTTCTTTGTCATGAAGTACCATTGCCATTGTTTCTCTGCTTTAAAATATATCCACATTCCCCAGATGATTAGTAAAGAAATTAGAGAACCCAAAAACAGTCATTAAAGAACTTACTCTAAGAACTATGCAAACCTCATAGTTTTAAGATGTTATTTCTAGCCTATTTATACTAGAAAACAAAAAGCAGCCAACTATTATTTCAGTGCAAACTGGATCTTTTTATGTTTTCTGTAGCCATGTCTAAATGATTGACATTAATTAATATAAATAGCATGTATGATAGGCTCACATCTTGTAAAATTAGTTTAGTCTTTCTATTTCTCATCTATTCTTCTGATTTATAAATATGAATAGGGGAATTTATTTTATCAAATGCTAATACAAGTTATTTCTTGGTAGTAGCATATGGGTAATTATTTTTAGATCTCTATTGACCCTCTGTCCTGAAAGTTTATTTTATATATAACAATCAGGCTATTTTTTGTTTGTTTATTCATTCTAACAAATGTAGTCTATTACAGTTTTATGTGGGGTTTTTACTTAATTTGCCTCAAAGGAAAAGAAAAGAGAAACATACTCCTTTATAACTTACTAATGTAGATTACAGGCACAGTTTTGGACTCGAGCATTTGTATCATCCAATTTCGATGCTATCCTGAGGGAAGTGTTTGCTAGTTTCAGTGTCTTTTCTCTTTAGAACAGCACTCCTTTGCATTGTAATTATACACAAAGCACTGGATCTTTATGTCTAGACATCCATAGTGTTTGGTAGGAAGACGCTTCTCAAATAGAATGATTTGTCATTACACACACACGTGTATCTCTGTGCTTAAAAATGGCCATTTGTGTTCATCACACAGCTTTCATCTGTTAGATAACTGAAAATACAATTTCATTCATTTTAAATCCTTTCCCCTGACTTGAAATGGGTTTGAGATGAGACTTTAATAGGACTTTTATTTTCCGTGACTCAAAGCTTTCACTTGCTTTTAGCCTTTTTTATCCTCCATCCCACTGACTTGCTATCTAGTGGGCATAGCATCCTCTCTGCCTTCCTGGCTTTTAAATAGCCAGAGCAGGAGGGTCAGCCCCTCTCTCTCTTCCGATCCCAGCAGGATTCTCCTCTCATTCTCTTTAGTGGGAGAACAGAGTGGTGGATTGACTGCATAGGTAGCTATGAAAAACACGAAGAGACCTAATCCCAACGGCATTTCTAAGGAAACTGTAAGACACCAGCAAGGTGGAGAATATTTGTATATTGTGGTCATAGGAACCTGCGTGACTTACAGGCCTTTGGGGAATTCTGTATTCATTTTTATTAACTTTAATTATAGGAAACTATAAAATTTTCTCATTCTGTGTTGCGTGAAAAATGCAGAAGTTAATTGCTCCTGACATTTAATTGGTTTATGCTTCTCTCTAACACAATCTTGGGCTGCAAGAGACGGGAAACTAGTTGGCATGTTTCTGTGCTTGCTGAGGATTATATACCGAGAAATTAGTCTTTTCGTGAGTTTTAAGCAGTGAATTACAAATGCAATTTCAGAAGTGTGGGGAGAGAAATAAAATCTCCATGTCTACATTCTACATATGCTAAAAGACTGACAGGGGCTTCCCCAAATGCTTTGTCTGACTTTGCCAGAATTGCTGAGGTTTTTCTATTATCATTATACAAGTTTGAAAATGACATATTTTTATACCTTTGAGGACATGTCAGGTTGTTTACAGCCTTGTTACAAGCCATCTGGACACTTTATAACCTTTTCGTATTTTTTTTAAATATCATCTCATCTGGCATAAAAAGCATAAGGTGCCTGGCTGTTCCCAATTATAATATGTGATGGCTTGAGGAATTTAGATTTCAGTGTGGCACAGTGCCTCAGTTTTCAGGAGTGGTGAGAATCTCTGGAAAGCATCCATCTCCTGTGATGGGTTCTGAGCTTCAGGGGAGACCATGATAAGCAAAGTACCTAAAGCCAAAGCTAATTTCCATTTGAAGTACAATTAAGGAGCACGTACCATCAGCGGGACACTCTGCCAGCATCAAACGATAGGCCGGGGTGAAGGCAGCATGAAACTTGCCCTCAAGGAGTTTGGAATCCAGAGGGAGGGACATCCTTGTAAATCATCGGATGCAAGGCTGGTAAGTGCATAAACCTGAGGGAACACAGAGGGACAGAAGAAGCCCTTAGGGACGGATCCTGAGCCACAGCAACGACTCAAGCCCCAGCAATGGCAATGCTGTATCCTTAACCCACTAAGCCACCGGAAAGCTCCAGTTCTTCTACCTTTTTACCTAATGGGTGTAATTAAGTCTCATAAATAAAACAAATAAATTCAACAATAAATCCTACAATGCCTGCTGCAGGCAGGCATGGTAGAGATGATTACACTAGTACACGCCCTGTCTTGGAGCCTAGAACTCAGGGCTTACACAGGGGCAAAGGTCTGTTAGGCTGAGTAGGACAGGAGGAAATACATGGACAAATACCTGGTTAGGGAATTTCCAAACGGAGCAAAGATGCCTGAAGCAGGAGGCTGGCCCAGATTTTGGTCCAGTTGATGGTGACAGAATGCTGAACCAAAGCACCAAGGAGAAGATATCAGCTAGACTGGGGAGTGTGGTCTAGAAGTGGAAGTCAGTGGGAATAGAGTACAGTGCAAGGCCCAGAACTGGCACATGATCAAGGAAACCCAGTCCCCAGAGGCGAGGTAGGTCCTGTGATGCTACTATTCAAAGTGCCCTGACTGAGTTTGCCATCCCTTTTTAGATGTTTAGCAACCAGGCAGACCAGACCATGTATTCCTTATTCTTAAATATCTTAGGATGAGATGGGCATTTCTTAAAGTATGGTTCCTGGCCCTCTGCATCAGAATACCAAGCTGCTCACCTCCAGGTCTGACTGTGACTGTGAACTTCGAATGGACTTTTGGACCCTCTCCCTGGGTGAAACCTCTGGGTACCATAGTTTGAATCTCTCATTTTGACGATCGGATGAAATGAACACAGGAAAAAAAAAAAATGAGGCAGATAAGGCTACAAATACAACATGAGAAATGATTGGACGAGAAAGTAGTTCAGTAGAAATTTAGGAGAAATCAAGATGAATTTGAGCTGGAGAGGTTGGAGCACATTTTGAAAGATGTGAAGAATTTTATTCCATTGAAGAAGTGAGAGCATTCTTAGTGGGAGAAAAGGCCTAAATTAAGACGCTTAGAGAGAAGTCCCTGTGGCTTAATGGAGAAGGCCATGAACATTAGAGTTTGAATCCCAATCTAGCTATTTCCTTTGTATGTAACCTTGACAAGTTAATCATTCTGAATCTCCATTTTCTCATTGGGAAAATTGAACCGATACGACTTATTTTCTAAGGTTATTATAAGGATAAAGTATAACATGAAAACCTTTCAGTTCTTAGTAAGTACTCAATGTTTGTAATTCCCCCATATCAAGGGTTTATATTCAGTGAATATATATTTCATCATGGCGCAGCTATACCTGTCAGTTTTTGAAAAGCAAAATATCATTGATTCCTTAAAGGTGAGGCTCAGTGTGCCAGGGTAAAGTAGATACAGTTTAGAGGTGAAGAAGACTGAGAACAGGAGGGAGAGGTTTGGAATCTGGTATGGGCAGACCAAGTATGATATGTTTAAAAGTTAATTAAAAATTAAAGACTTCAATTCAGATGAATTCACATTCAGTGTTGTAGATTTGCAAAGCCCAGGAGTTCCCGTCATGGCTCAGTGGTTAACAAGTCCGACTAGGAACCATGAGGTTGCGGGTTCGATCCCTGGCCTTTTCAGTGGGTTAAGGATCCGGCATTGCCATGAGCTGTGGTGTAGGTTGCAGATGTGGCTCGGATCCCGCGTTGCTGTGGCTGTGGTGAAGGCCAGCAGCTACAGCTCCTGTTAGACCCCTAGCCTGGGAACCTCCATATGCCACGGGTGCATCCCTAGATAAGGCAAAAAGACAAAAAAAAAAAAAAAAAGATTTGCAAAGCCCAGATTCAGTGAATTCAGGGCCTTGCTGTTGTTACATTTACCAAGTTGTACTTTTATCATATTGAATAGTTACCCTCTACTATGCAGGGTATATGCCCCTAATATTAGTGCCATGATGTGAAACGGCGAGAGAATAATTGTTGTTGAAACTGTACTATTTCACTGTTGTCGATTTCATGTTCTCGTGGGCTATCATGGTTTTTATAATTTAAATGCTGAAGCAGTTCGCTTATAAAGAGCGATGAGGGAAGAAAGAAGACATTCCTCTCAGGAACAGCTCAGTGGAGTATACCAACCATGTGCCTGGAAGCACAGTCTCATGGAAAATGGGGCTGATGTTGAGTGGCTGTCCTTTAGGGATGAGGATGCATGGGTGAGGGGAGTGGGAGGATGTAGGTCAGATTACATTCCTGTCCCTAGCTAACCAAGGGCATGGCTCTTGCAGCTCCCTTCCTTTATAGAAGTTCCTTCCCTAAAAGTGAGGACAGGGGTCATGAATCCCTCCATTCTAACCCCTGCCCCAGTCACCAGCCTCAATGCCTCTGCCTTTGCCTCCCCACGCCTCTGCCCCCAGCCTTGTAAGGGTTGGCCTTTCTCTTAAGGGCTGCTGTCTTTTTGGCACAGAACATGGCATCCTCTGTGTTTCTCTGGAACCCACCTTGACAGAAGGAAGAGAATCAGTGGGTCTTGGCACCTGGGGCTTTATTGAATTTGCTTTGAAGTGTTCCTGAGTAGTTTTGGCATAAGAAGCATTCTCTCTCCATGAGTCCTGCAGATTGATGGTCTCACAAGTTTGCCAAAAATAGGAGAACAACAGGGTGATAAAGTTTTCTATTTAACCTTGAAGAGCTTTCTTCAGCTCTCACCTGCCCCATTACCCAGTACTGCTCACAGCATGGGGACGTACCCAGCTGGGCCAGGGATCAAACCTGAATCACAGCAATGGCAATGCTAGTCAGGATGGAACTCCTGCCCCCTGCACTTCTTGTCTTGTTCTCACACTAACCCCTTATTGTCCATAGCCTTGATGGTGTCCCTGTGAAGCCCTGCTATCCACAGTAGGGCCAAGTGTTCTAGACCTTCTGAAATATTTTCTCACTTCCAATTCTTAACAAATTCATTTTATCACCATGTTTTTTTTTTTTCATTTCAGAAAACTTTGGAAAATTTTCATCAACATGTATACTATACATTACTTATTCGTCTTAATTCTTTTTAAGGTTCAAAGGAAGTAAGGAATAAACAAAAATAAGAGTAAATAAATGAATAAAGTGACACAAATTACCAATGAATAAAGGTCCAGCTAAGTAATTGACTGGCTAGTGAGAGAAAAAAATTCCCATCTTTATGGCTGACAATATGCTATAGAATTTTCTCCAAAAGATGGAGAAAGAATTCTGAGCTTTGCAATAATATTGCGTGTAGAGATATTTTGCATGTGGTTGGACCTTGGCCTCCTAAAATCACATCAGAACTGCCTATTCTGTTTTATTGGCTTAGATGTTCAGGACATGGCCCAGAGTGGAGGCTGAACTCTTTCTTCTCCATTCTCCTCTTCACCCTTCATCTGCATAATGGTAGTTGGGAAGGTTCTAGATAGTCCTGGAATAAGGATGTATGTTCAGCCTGGAAAGAGTGTTCCTGGTAAGATTGCTCACACTCTTCCAGGATGACACAAAGAGGTTCTCACCGAATGCATAATTCAGACAAGTGCTATATGAAGGTGGAGGAAAATATCTGGGGGTGGGGGGCAGATATGAGAGATAGGCAGTGGGTCAGTTAATAACTAGAGCAATGTGAATATTCTGTAAACTGGAATATATGAAGAAGGTATAGATGAATCCAGGGAAGAGAGCAGATATAAGACACAAGAATGAAGACAGCCAACAGTCAATTCCAGATGTATGTTTTCTAATGCTTCTCTTAGCCTCTGTTAGGAGTGCTTGCCCATGTAGGAATGGGACCTTAAATTCAAAGGCCTGTGTTAGATATGACAGAGTTGAGCCAAAAGGACGAGCTTCCCAGTGATGCTAGTTGTTGACAAGCGGAGCCAGAAAAGTGCAAGTTCATCTTGATTCACTAACTCCCTTCTTTAGGTACTATGGACTCATTCCTTCACTTATTGCACTGGGAAATATGGAAACGTGATACATACTGTGTGCTAACCTCTGCATTAGATCCCATGGGATAAAGGGGATCAATGATACAGACTTGCCTAGAAGTGGTTAACAATCCTTGATGAGAATAGGTAGAAACATGCTCAGATAACCTTTACGGGGCATGTAGGCTGTGTACACAGCAGTGCTGAAACTCAGTACTGGGCAAGTTCTTCAGATAAGAGATGTCTTCAGACTAGGTTGTCTGGGAAGTCTTTTTTGTTTTTTAGATTATATGTTGTTTTTTATAATATATTGATTTTATAATCTTTGTTCTGGGTAAGACAAGATTCTACACTTTTTTTTTTCATCTTTTTGCCTTTATCTAGAGCCGCACCTGTGGCATATGGAAGTTCCCAGGCTAGGGGTCTAACAGGAGCTGTAGCCGCCGGCCTTCGCCACAGCCACAGCAACGCGGGATCCGAGCCGCATCTGCAACCTACACCACAGCTCACAGCAACGCCAGATCCTTAACCCACTGAGCAAGGCCAGGGATCGAACCCGCAACCTCATGGTTCCTAGTCGGATTCGTTAACCACTGAGCCACGACGGGAACTCCAAGACAAGATTCTACTCTTTAAGGTTCTTGATAAGCAAATAATATGTGTTCTACTGTATTTTATTTGTCTTCATACATGAATTTATGATATTCATTTATTACAATAGTTATAAATATAAATCTGAGGCAATGTCCTATTTTTTTTTAAATTTGAAAGCTAATATTTTTTTCCCATCACTTAATTCATTGAGTGGTGGGTGTTAGGCCTGGCCTATGACAGGTAGGAGCAAATTCTGGGTAGATCTTAACCCTGGGTCATAGAGCATTCGGACCACCTGGTTCCTGTCCTTGTTGGGCAAGTACATCAGCCAGAGACCTCTTAACTCACACGGACTTTTAAACCCCTCGTGTATGAACACAGAGATGAAATGGCTCAGATGAGTTCGGCAAGGCCTCTTTCTGCCTCATGTTCCTTCAGCAATATTTTCCCATCAGGAAAAAAAAAAAAAAAAAAGGAAGAAATCCATTTTGTTGGTGGGCAGACGGGATGAAAGAACAAACTCTGGTTAAAAAAAAAATGACAATTAGTTTCCATATGTTCCATGGATTGTTTTTAAATCTAACTTCTGAAACCTGTCTTTGGCTGTTGTAGTTTATAGCCCTGATGAGTAAGAGTTGCTTGTAAAAGGAAGGAAAAATGCACAGCAGGGAAGTTAAAGTGAAATGTATTTTGGGACTGAAACACATTTCTTGAACATGCTTAAACTGAAAATTTTTTCATCTATAAAAATAAGATAACTTTATGAAGACAGTAATATGTTGAGTTAAAAATAACCCTTTGGTAGGTAATGCGGTGAATGGAAAAAGTTTTTTTTTTCCCAAGAGCCTTTCTCCTCCATGCTTTGTTTCTTGTTCAAACTTTCTTTAGGGTCCAGGATGTGACTCAGTGGGTGGTGAGAGTTCAGTGGATTCCTGTTCAGGGCTCCTTTGTATGTTGATGAACTTTTATGTGTATGTAAATTTGCTTGCTAATTTTATTAACTTTCTAATTGGATTTGAGTTGCCTTGGAGCCCATTCTAGACAACTTGGCTTCACTAGTAAGCATAATATTAAAAGTTGCCATTTACTAAGCACTCACTGTGTGTCAGATGGTGCACTAAATATGATGTTGTTTAAGCCTTTGTGCTGGGTAATACTAGTACCGGTTTACAGATAAGGCAGTGAGAACAGGGCTGGGGGTGGGGAGGGTTTGGAGGTGGTCCATTTGCTGTGCCCCAGAGCTCATAACACAGCAGTGACCAGAATCAGCATCTTTCTGACTCTCAAGGTCGTGGTCCTAACCATTTGAACACACCCTCTCACATTACCCCTCCATATCCCTATCCCCTGTTCCCTAAAGGAGAAAGTTTATAGGGGAAGCACAGATGTCAAAGAGGAAAAGCTATTAGTTATTTTACTATGTTCAGTGCATGTTTTCCAGAATATATAGGCAGTAAGTAGAGCATGGTTTTTCTCAGTGTTTCCAGACTTAAGATATGGATGACCTGCTCGGTGGTAAAGCCCAATCAAGCCGCAATGACTTCTTTTTTATTTGTTTCTTTGGGGTTTTTTTGAATACTGTTTTAATTTTATTTTTAGTTTTTGCATATAGTCGATTTACAATGTTGTGTTAGTTTCAGGTGCACAGCAAAGTGGTTCATTTATGTACATATATATATAAAACTATATATACATTTATATAACTATATATGTGTGACTATATATAACAATGTTTTATATATGTATGTATGTGTGTTTATGTATGTGTGTGTGTATTAAGCTCTTTTTTTAATGGCCCCACCTGTGCCATGTGGAAGTTCCGAGGCAGCTGCAACAGTGCTGGATACTTTAACCCACTGTGGGCCAGGGATCTAAACCATGCCTCCACAGGGACCTTAACTGCTACAGTAAGGTTCTTAACCCACTTGACCATGGTGGGAACTCTTTCTTTTTCTTATACATACATATATATATATATACTTATTGTTTTCCAGATTCTTTTCCTTTAAAGTTCATTACAAAATATTGAGTATAGTTCTCTGTGCTGTACAGTAGGCCCTTGTTGATTATCTAATTTATATATATATAATATATATTTATATATAATATATATTATCTAATTTATATATATTATATATATTTAGTTTATTATTATTTATTATTTATTTATTATCTAATTTATATATATATTATATATCTTTATATATATTATATACATTGTACATAAATGTATTTATATATCTAATATATTTGTGTTACATTTATATATAGTATATTTATATATATTATATATAATATTAATATATTTATATATATTATATATATATAATTCATATTATATATATAATATATATAAATTACGTCCTTGTTGATTATCTAATATATAATATTATATATATCTTAGATATATAATATATCTAAGATATATACATATTCAAAAGTACTACTTTATCCTTCCACCACTTTCTCATTTGGTAACCATAAGTTTGTTTTCTATGTCTGTGGGTCTGTTCATATTTTGTGTATAAATTCATTTAGATCTCACAAGTGATATCTATATGATATCTGTCCTTCTCTTTCTGGCATATTTCACTTAGTGTGATAATGTCTAGGTCCATCCATGTTACTACAAATGGCATTATTTCATTTTAATCCAACCTTGCGATTAGGCTACTTGTTCTGCCTAAATCCTATTTAAGAAACGGTCAACTGCTTCTAAATTGTGCAAAACCCTTCATAGTTATACCTTTCAATTCATAAAGGGAAAATAGGTAGGTGGGGAAATTCGAGGGGGTCATCTGAATGGGATTCAGTCTAGATCAGTATGGGGACATCTTCCTGCACTACATCAAACCTAAGATCATCGTCAAAGTTATATTCATTTTAAAATTTCTATTTTTTTCTCACACATTCCTCATTATCTCTCATTCCATGTGTTCCTTTTACTCCTCAGTTTTTCTCACCACTAGCTGGATAGTGCTGATAAGCCTAGACATTTTTTATATCAGAAAATTAATAAACCACGGTTGCTTATACTATGCCACAACGTAATATATCAGCAAAACTCTTGTAGTTCTGATATTACTCATCAATTCCCTCCCATTGAGGCACTGATGAAATTGATAGTCATGTGTGGCTAAGGTGGTGCCCTTCCATCTGCTCCTGCTTCTTCTGTCATCATCCTCAGGTAGATCTCTGAATGTTACAGGCTCTAAGTCCCATGATGATCCACGTCACCCTGCATTAGAATGGTCCCTTTCCTAAATCAGAGTTAATGCCTGAATTGCAGAGAGTTCCACCTAGTGTCTGCAGTGTTTTCAAGTTTGGTGCCATAATGCAAAGACTTTTGGCCCCACCAACTACACCATGTACCATCAAAGTTCTATTTTCTGTTGCACACACATTTATACACTGAGGATGCTATGACTATTCCAGAAGGAGAAGCAGAGACTTTAGAAGTAGTTAAACTGAGTTTCAATTTCAACTCCACTGGGTAGCAACTATGTGTCTTTGGCTTGTGGTAACTAAAGTCCTTATACATAACTCTTATACATAAGAGATGATGGTGGTCCTTGGGAGAATTCAGTAAATGTTTATTGCCTATGTACACACAGTATCATCATTAAAGCTTAATGTTTTCCATCACCATTGTGGCTTCCTTTTACACTACTATCAATTGTTAACCTAAATGTTGAGCTGAAGATTTCATACATACTATCTTAGTGGAGCTTTTCTCTTTAATTATTTCATGCTCATGCAGAATCCTCAGTTCTATTCCTTAGACCAATCGAGGGCTAGATTTGAGTTTAAAGTGTGGTTTGAAGCGCCTTTCACTGAGCAGTTTGTGTCAGCCTGACCTTGGCACTCATACTGCACATTGTTGGTAAAAAGCTGTGTTCCCCCTGCTACCATATAAACCACACTCATTTCCCTTGAAAGTACAGAGAAGAAAGGACTCAGCTCTTTACTAAATCTTGCTTACTTCCAGGACTTTTTTTTAACTTACCTTTTTTCACTTACTTCGACTTGACAGCTTGACCTAAAGCTGTGCCCTAGTTAACATCTTTGAGAATCTTCCTTTCCTTTTTGTAAACTTGGACATAAAGGTCATAGCTGAAAGACCCAACAGGTACAAAGAATACATTTAGACTGAAGTGTGGCCTGATGAACAGCCAAAGGATCCATTTTATTTAGACCAAGAAAGAGGCTATGTTTCTCAAGATATAAATCCCCAAAGGAAAGTGGATAGCTTTCCAAATAAATCAATAACCACACTAGAAACCATCAACAAGAAATCCATAAGGCAAATAAATATCTGTTTAATATACCTGATAACATCTGACATCCACTGGTAGTTCGGAAAAGGGAATTTTTGGTGATCTATTTTAGTTTCTTTAGATGATCCTTGTTATCAGCGTGTGGGTAGATGGAGATCTGTAAATAGCTTGGTTCTCTTGTAATTTTGTTTTTCCAAATGGCTTTTGGAAGATAGCATTACTTTTTTGATATCAGATAAATTGAATTTGTAATGAAGAACTAGCTCTGACTGCAGTAACAAAAAACCCGTTAAGGTTAAAAATAATATTGAGGTTTATTAAGCGCTTATTATATGACAGGCACCATTCTCCATTCTTGACATGGTTAATCTCACTTAATTCTGACTGTAATCCTATGATATGTTATTTTAACTCATTTTATAGATTCAGGAAGCTGAGGTTAAAAATTAAATAACTCATTCAAGATCATGTAGTCAGTTAATAGTGTAGTAGATGCCATAATCCAGGTATAGTTCCCTGATATAAGTTCTAATCCTTTCACTAAGTACCTGCAACTGGAGGAACAAAGACATGATCTAATTTCACCTCCTTATTCTAATGAAGAGAGCTGCAGCGATTTGCCCAAGGTCACACAGCTACTTAGTGACAAATCAAGGACAAGAACTCAGATCTATTCATGGCCCTTACATTCATTATATCCCTTTCTCTTCCACTATGTCCAGGGTTATTTCTCCCTGTTCACTATCTCTTCACTATTTTTTTTTTTTAGGATTTTTTTTTCAGAGAAAGAGGGAAAGAGAGGGAAGAAGGGAGACAAAGTGAGAGGTGGGTATGGAAGGAGAGAAAAAGTGAAAGAGAAAGGAAGAAAGGAAGGAAGACAGGTCAAGGTCAGACTCAAGTCAGTTATATCAAGCAAAATGTTGAATTAACCTGGTGGAGGGCCTGAGTCTGAACTCTTCAGCACAGCTTCTTAAGGATCCAGAGGATGTGTGGCTGCAGATAATGGAGAGAAATACACTTCTGTTCTGAACTATCCCTCTCCCTGAGGCATGATTCCTCTGGAGTGGAGCAGTAGTTGCACTTAATGGTTAGTTCCCATAGCAACTGCTTACGTCACAATATGTTCACTCCATTTTTCTTCATCTTTTTATACTTCAGTGCCTTTTCTTCCTAGAAATTAGAGAACTTTTTGTTTTTTGTTTGTTTACATTTTGTAAAGCACTCCAAGTACTGTTGCACACAAACGAGCATTATCCATATCTGATACGAAACCAGGGGGCAAACTCTCCACCACATCAGCTCTTCTTCCTTCACATCACTTCTTTAGGATGTAGTTGTCTTGGCTACTTTACCTATGTCTTCATTCCCCAGGGTTTGACATTTTGAATGCTGTGCTCCTTACCACTTTCTTTGGAAAATCTCCTTGCATTTTGCTTTTGTTCTTTCTCTCTACATCCACTTCTTCTTAAGTTCTGCATCCACCAAAGTTAGTTCTCTATATATTCATCTTTTGAATTTCTTTCTCAGTGACTATCCTTTGCTGTCTTGTTTAATGGCGAGCGAGCAGGACTGTGTTCAACTCAACTCATTTCCACAGACCTATTCTTTGACTCTTTTATATGAAGGTTTCAGAGAATGTGTCAGCAGTGTTGGTGCAGGAAAATTAGAAAATAAATTTCTATCTTTGTTCCATAGTAAAATTAGCTAAAAATATAACAAAGGTGTTTATCATAATTCAAAGTTTACAACATACTAGAAAGAATGGTCGTAGGCAGAGCTGATGGGAAATGCCCTTGACTCAGAGAAGATGTGTTACTAATTTAACTACATTTTCTTTAACCCCTAGAAACATGTTTGGGGTGCAGTGCGAATAATTACTCAACAATGGGCAATTCACACTGTGGTTAGTAAAGCTACACATAGGAGCATAGAAGAAGCAATAGATTGCCATTGAAATACCCTTATCTGAACTGTTCAATATCTAGGAGAGAAAATTGTGCAAATGGAGCAATACTTCTATTCAGTCTCTCCCGGTCATCGTCACCAATTCCTGCTCTCTTTTTGGTTCTCTAATTCTGTTATCTAAACAATCACCATGCCTTTTTAAAATGTATAGGCATATTTATACAATACAAAGAGTGACTAATTTTTACCTGTGCTCTCATAGCTGTGTTTGAGGCTCATTTGTTGAGCTCCTGAGAAGCACAAAGCACCGTGCTAAGTGTTTTATAGATATTCTCTCATTTAGTCATCAACTCGTACAGCAGGTGTTACTTTCTCTATTTTACAGTGGGCAAACTGAGATTCAAACAGGTTAAGTAAAGGCTCAAAAACACACCACTGGTAAGTGGCAAAACTGAGATTCACACTAGAGTATTTGTGCACTTGAAGCTGGTGCTCTATTTATCAGTTTACCCCTTGGATTTTCTAAGATACATTTGCTGCTTTTTAGGATGCTAAAGCACCCAAAGTTTGATATTAGAGTGGTAAGAACATATTAATGAGTTTTCACCATCAAAGTTACTATTTTAGTTTATTTAGCTTTGTGAACACTTCTCACATAACCAGATGAATTTACCATGGATCTCTTTGAATTTATTGTTTGCTGTTTTAATCAAATAAGTCTAATTTAAATCATAAGATAGCTGTGCTTTTAAATCTATAATTTGGCAATGCTGTCATTCGTCGGAATAACACTCATCCAGGCAGAACCCCATTAAGACAAATCTTGATTTCATACTATAACTCAGGGCTGCCTTTGTTTATTACCAGTAACTGTGATAGATACGCTACCACTTATATAACTTCGGGGAATCCAAAAGTAATTAAAACCTGATTCCTGCTCTTCAGATGCTTTTGGAATAGAAAGAAAAATAGGTACTGTTTAAGTCAAGAAATGAGGAGTTCCCATCCTGGCACAGCGGAAACGAATCCGACTAGGAACCATGAGTTGGCGGGTTCGATCCCTGGCCTCACTCAGTGGGTTAAGGATCTGGCATTGCCATAAGCTGTGGTGTAGGTTGCAGACATGGCTCAGATCTGGCATTGCTGTGGCTGTGGTGTAAGCCGGCAGCAACAGCTCCCATTAGACCTCTAGCCTAGGAACCTCCATATGCCATGGGTGCATCCCTGAAAATCCAAAAAAAAAAAAAAAAAAAAAGAAGAAGAAGAAATGAATAGGGTACTGGGACTAGAAAGAAATAATGACTTTTCAGCTAGGCACGGAAGGGTTTATAGGATTTGAAAGGTGGATAAGTTTTCCAAGAATATTTATTGACATATTTTATTTCCATATACCTGTGGCATATACAAGTTCCTGAGGCAGAGGTCAGATTGGAGCTGTAGCTGTGTCCTATGCCACAGCCACAACAATGCCAGATCCAAGCCTCATCTGCAGCCTACACTGCAGCTTGCAGCAACACTGGATCCATAACCCACTGAGAGAGGCCAGGGATCAAATTCACATCCTCACAGAGACAATGTCAGGTCCTTAACCCACTGAGCCACAAGGGGAAACCCCCAAGGATATTTAAAGTAGAGAAAAAGGGCAAACTTATTAGAGCATAAAGCAGATGATTCTACAGCACAAAGTATATGTAAAATACACATGGAAAATTTTGTACCTGAAAGGATAAGCTGGGACCAAACTGAACCTGAACAGTTTCTTGAGCCCCATGAGAAGCCACATATTAGATTTTTAGCATGAGCGTCATAGGAACACATCTCTTAGAAACATAATCCTGACAGCTGAATGAAAGGAAAGTAAAAATGGAGAGAGACTGAAAATGGGAGATTATTCAGGTTTCTGCCATGGTCACTGTGAATGAAGATATATTTCTGGACTAAAGCATTAGCGATGAGGGAGACAAATTTGTGGATGCAACGTATTTGATTTTTCTTTTAACGGCCACACCTGAAGCATATGGAGGTTCCCAGGCTATGGGTTGAATCAGAGCTGCAGCTCAGATCTATGCCACAGCCATGGCAACACTAGATCGGAGCTGATCTGGGACCTACACTGAAGCTTGTGGCAATGCTGTATCCTTTACTGACTGAGCAAGTCCAGGGATCCGACCCACATCCTCATGGATGCTATGTCAGGGTCTTAACCTGCTGAGCCACAGTAGGAACTCTTCAACATATTTTTAAAAGTAGAGTGGGAGTTCCCATTGTGGCTCAGTGGGTTAAGACCCTGACATAGTATCCATGAAGACGTGGTTTTGATCCCTGGCCTCGCTCAGTGGGTAAAGGATCTGGTATTGCTGTGAGCTGTGGTGTAGGTCACAGACAAGGATTGGATACCATGTTGCTGTGGCTGTGGCCCTAAAAGGCAAAAAAAAAAAAAAAGTGAAAAATACTTTGGCCATTTGGATGTGAGATGTGGGGAGAAGTAAGAGTCCGATGTGACTCAAGGTTTTTGTCTAAGGCACCAAGTGGCTGGTGATTCTGTTCGCTGGGAAAGAGCAAGCTTGGGACACACAGTGAAACTACTAGATGATGAATGTTGTTGGAAGGGTTAGAATTGAGCTAAGGATCTGTGGAGGATTATAGCAAAACTCTTCATGAATTCTCATCTCTAAGGCATAATGCAATTGGTAAAGAAGGACTGCGCAAAACGTCTTTGAAATAAGCCAGTTTATAGAGCTTCCCACATACATGGTTTCTGGTGGGGAATTTTCAGTTAGAAACACAGTTGTTCAGGAAGATATAAAACAATGGTGAAAGAACTCACACAGTGAATTTAGTGATGGAGAAAACAGTCTCAAATGATCAGTCTTTTGACTAAGAAAATCCCAGGCTGCAGCTAAGAGCAACACTGCTTTCATTGGACGCCTTAGAGCACTTTCTATAGAAATTTCTTAGTTCTCTTTTAATAGCCAACTTTTTTTAGGATGTACAACTTTCTTATTCATATAGTTTTGATCAGACTGAGTGATTTAGGTTCATCTCACAAAGCTGAGGAGGGGCGAACAGTCCACCACTTTATTAAAATATGGACACACATTGAAGTATATTTTAGGGAGATACTTTGACTTGCTAGTACCACAGAACTTGTTAGAAATGGTCATCCCAGGGACCCAACCCAAACCGACTGACTCAGAAATCTGATGCATTTAGATGGGAGGAATCTGAAATCAGAAATTCTGGCAATGGAACCCAGCAAGCTGCATTCTTACAAGTCCTCCAGAAACTTGTACTGCTTATTATAGTATGTGTTCCACTATTCTGGACATACAGGTAAAACTGCTGAAAAAAATATATGAAAAGAAACCAAAAAGAAACAGGAAGATAACTTTAAAGAAAGCTTTCCTTTTCTCTCTGGAAAAATGAATGAACACTTAATGGGAGATGAGGGCTCGAACAGGTAAATCTCCTCTCCCTTTCAGTCATCTGTTGAATAGATATTTGGTGAGAATCCAGTCTTTGCCACGGACTGAGTTGGGTGTGGTATATTCAACAACAGCAGTGGAAACGAATCTGACTAGTATCCTTGAGGATGTGGGCTTAATCCCTGGCCTTGTTCAGTGCTTCCAGGATCCGGCATTGCTGTGAGCTGCAGTGTAGGTCACAGACACAGCTCAGATCTGGTGTTGCTGTAGTTGTGGTGTAGGATGGCAGCTGCAGCTCTGATTCGACCCCTAGCCTGGGAACTTCCATATGCCATAGGTGTGGTCCTAAAAAGAAAGCAAAAAATAAATTAAAAAAAAAAACAGTTTGTTTTTGTGTGTGTTCTTAAATCTTAAAAAACAATGATTGTTCATCTTACAGATAAATCCTATGTTATGTTTTCAGAAAATTAGAAGGGCTTAACTGATTATAGTTCAGAGGCCAGCTGAAAATCTTACTGAGCACTCCTGCGGGAAGTGTGTTGAGAGGGGTGGCTCCCCTCAGCCAGACCAGGCATCCTAAATTCCTGGACCACACCAACCATCCAGGGACACAAGCCTTTTCCACTAAGCAGAATTACCTTCCATGACGTGTCTCACCATTGGGCTCTGTGTAACAGAAATATAAAACCCCATTTGATTCTTCTTGCGTAGTCCGTTCTCTCTGAAGGGGCAAAGGCTTTCCATCTCTCCATCCGTTGCGGTTCAGGATCCCTTGGAGCTCAGCTAGAGAAATCATCCGTCAGACTTTGACATCTTTGAAACCCAAGTGCATTTCAGTAAAGCACTGGAAATGTCAGAACTGCCTCTGCTGATTCCTCTTTCTCCTATTTTATCTCTAGCACACCCCTTGTTGCACTGTTTACCATTTTTATCTTCTCTCCCTGACAGCATCCTTTTTTTTTTTTGTGGTTCTGTCCAAGCTTTGAAAACATTGCTGCTCCTTTTAGTCACCCCTTGTTGCTAGCTCCCTAGGTTGCATTGACCACCGCTTATCTCCACCGTGTTGCACATGTCTTGTTGTTGTGTTAATAATGCATCACCCTCATGATCAGGGATGGACAGGCCTCGTCTCTCTACCTAAGCTGGAGGTTTATACTGCTGACTTGTGTCTCCTTTCATGTATGAGGACATTGGAGGCTCAGTGGCAGATTTTTAGCTTCTTTGATGTGCTCTCCTTACTCTGATTTGACCTGCATTATGTGTCTTTTATGTTCAAAAGGAACCAAAGAAAAAAATGTCCCTCTTGCTTCTCTGAGCTAATTTTTGCCTAAGCACCCTCTGATGCTGTTAGTGTAAAGGAGCAGTTCTTTTGACAATGATGATATCATTTCACTAAAGAAAAACAAATAATATCGGTCAGGCTGAATGTAGCCACTCATAAGGTCTTAGGCAGCTTTTTATCTCTCCTCTTTGCCTCATGTTGCATTTGCATAAATGGTTCTTTACTGCAAAGAGAATTGGCTGAAGATAAAAACAAGTCACATTCTAAAAGCAGTGTAATGTTTGATAATCACTTATGGACATTTATGATTAAATACACTATTAATCTATTTTTTTAAAGCTCCATCCTCAACACCAAATACTATGAGTGGATTTGGTTTGAAGCCTGCAGTGCACAGGAGTGCTGTCTGAACTCACCTGTGGGTTGTAATGGCCCAGCAGTCAACTGCCCCGGAAACTCCAGAAATGGAAATTAACTCAGTGGGTTAAGGATCTGGCATTGCCACAAGCTGCAGTGTAGGTCACAGATGTGGTTCCAATCTGGTGTTGCAATGGCTGTGCCATAGGCCAGCAGCTGCAGCTCCAATTTGACCCCCGACAGGGGAACTTCCATATGCTGCAGGTGAGGTCATAAAAAGAAAAAAAACAGAAGAAAGCAAATGGCAATGCAGAGGCCCTGATCATCCATCTTTCAGTTTTCCTCTGTTCTCTAACATCTGGCCACCAAAAGCAGTTTAGTTCTATAGTCTGGACATGGGCAACTATATAAAAATACCAAAGAATTTGAAGTGACTCATAGATATATGTATATATGTATTTATATCACCTTTAATGTTTAGGCAGTCAATTGATCCTCTTCTTGTTAGTGAGGTTTATGGATGATATGAGAATCTGATTCTTCTTTAACATTCCAAGTTTATCGAGAATATATTTATTGAGAGATGTTATGTCTAGAAAAATTATAGAAGATCTTTCAATTAGAGTTACTTTGTGCTCAGTAATATTTTTTAATAAAGTTTATTTGCGTTCTCTGAAGTCTTGGGTGCAGGAAATTTCAATTGCAGAATCATGTTTGTATGTAATATGTATTTCATATATGTCTCTAGTACTTATGATTTCATATTCATTTGTTCGTTTGAATCTCATTTGGGTAAAAAGGGCAGGGAAGTTATTATTAGTCCCATATGACAGATGAGGTCATGGACACTCAAAGATCACTGGATGCTGGGGCTGTATTTGACCTAATTCAGTGCTCTCTGTAACGTAGTAAGTCCAATTTTGCATTGCTTACAGTGCACAATAATTCGGCAAAGAAATTCTTTCTCTGATGCACTAAAAGTTGCTTATCCATCACAACAAAACACCATAAAAGATCCCTACATGAATTACAACACGTTAGGTGTGTTTTGTCATAGTTGATGAAAAAGTAAAGCTCTAAAAATTGTAGAACAATCCAATTAAGAGGTGGTTCTTAATCTGTTCTTTACATTTAAGTCTGGACTTCTTTTTTTTTTTTAATCAGATTAATTTCATTCTTCCATCAACAATAATTAACATTCTTATAATTGGTCCATCCTCTTTTTGTCCCTTTCGTAGTGACAAATCAAATGAAATTCTTCCATAATGTAGGATATAGCCTTTGATAATGGTTCTTTGCTGACTCATATTTTCGCTGTGATCTGGGCCTGACACCTGGTCCCAAGTATGGCAACCACGGAACACCAGGATAGTAAAAAATGTCACACATGCAAGTCCAGGGGACACAAATATAATGAAAGCATAAGCTACTAAAGTGTACAGGAAGCCTGTGTTGAGTATTGATTAGCAGAGTTTCTTGCAGAATCAGAGAATTGTAGAAAATCCTTAGAAAGAATTAAGTGGTTATAGAATCCATCTTCTGATCAATGTATAAATCCTTTATTTCTCTTTTGCTGTACTCCTTGGATTTACCTATGTAGCCAGCTAAGGTAACTAGACTCAGGTATACGTTAGACTTTTGATTTTCAAATGGGAATAATATTGCCCCCTGGTGACATTTGGCAATGTCTGGAAACAGTTTTGGTTGTCAGAGTTGGGCAGGTGCTAGTGAGTAGAGGTCAGAGAGGCTGCTAAACATTCTACAATGCACAGGACCCCTCCCCACCCACACGCACCCTTTACCCCTGCCAGTTAAGAATTATCTGGTTCAAAATGTCAATAATATCCAGTATGAGAAACTTTGATGTAGACAAGATCAATTGCTACACTTCCTCATAAAATTTAACTTCCTGAAAAACTATTTTTTTAAAGAAATACACCAATTATGGAGCAATGATATGCTATATATACTGTTTTGGATAATTAAATTGGTTATCTGTTTCCTTTGGGCATGTATGCATATGGGATAGTGTTAGTAAGCCAATAGATTTCAAAATTTTTCCAACAAGGATCCTTTAAAAAAGCACAATAATTGTAGAGCTTTGTAATGTTTTGGTTTCTATTTGCTACCTCCTAAATATATCTCAAGTAGTTTTTTCTTAAAGCAAGAGTGAAGTCGACTTTTCTGTTGTTAACACCTTAAGAATCAGACACCTAGGCACTGCTTTTACTCCTCCAAGCTCCCTTCTTTTTGTACCCACCCTGATTCTGCAGTAGCATCTCCTTTCTCTGAGTTTTCATGGCATTGTCTACCCTCAGACCTCAGCATATATTCCTTATACCAATAAATCTATGTCCATGCATATTTGACCTCCTAGATCAATCAGTTTGTTTTTAGTTTTCTTCCCAGAGAATCATAGTACTTTATTGAGAAGTGACTGAAAATTCTCACACTCTCTCCAAACTTGAGTTTGACTCTCTGGTATTATTATCTTTTTCCCACATACACGCTCATAGTCTGGCCCCATGATGCCAGTCTTAGCTAGTGCCTTTTCAATAGCCTCTTGCATCTGCTCACCTTCTTGCCTGGCAAACCTATCAGGCCTTTCCCATTTACATTATTTCTCCTTTAGCAATTTTCCCTGCTACCTTGCTGATTGCTTTTCTACACCAAGAAACTCCCAGCCCAATTTGCCAGAGTGTGTGTTTGTGTGTGTGTGTGTGGGGGGGGAGTTGTGTGTGTGACTTAAAGAGCTCTGTTTTCCTTCAGTGCCTTCCCTTTTACCCCTGCATGGCATTTTCCTATTTCTGAGCCATCTTTTTCTTTATTTTTTTCACATTTTAAAATTATAGTTGATTTACAATGTTGTGCCAGTTTCTGGTGTGCAGCAAAGTGATCCAGTCACACACACACACACACACACACACACACGTATCTATTCCTTTCCTTATATTATCTTCCATCATTACCTATCCCAAGAGATTGAGTATAGTTTCCTTCACTGTACCACAGGACCTCGTTGCTTATTCATTCTAAATGTAGTAGTTTGCATCTGCTAATGCCAAACTCCCAGTCTTTTTCATGGGCAGCATGAGCAGTAAGAACTCCAGAATCTTGGCTCTGTGGGCAGCTAGTGTCACCTCCTCATCCAGCCCCATGTGGATGGGACCACACAGGTTAATGCTGCAATCCCTGAAGCTTTGTCACTGTTAAGAACAGCTCAGGTGCTTAGCCAGCTCTGACCTGTTTCTCATCACCCTCTTGTAGGGTAGAGCTGCTTTTCCCATTTATCACAACGAGGATAGCAGTTCACCTTCCCCGCTTTCCCTCCCCGGCCACCTGCTCTGCTGCCAGCCTTTGAGATTGATACTTGCCATTTCCACAGTCAGATTTGCTCTGGTCTCCGTGGGCATGTTTGTTAAAAGGAGCATCACTCTTGCTGCCCTTGGTGGGCAATCACTCTTTTGCCTCCTCCCTGCATCAACCTCTATCTGTGAGGGAGGGAACTGGCACCTAGCAGGTGTTCTCAGGGACTGCCCCCACCCCGCCCAATAAAATACTCTCATTTCTTCCAGCAGAACCAGGCAGGCCTTAGCAAAGCTAGACTGACCCATAGCAACCATCTTCCCCAAGAGTATATTTTTGGTTTCCTTTATCTTCCTGCTCAGCCCAGAGTTCCCTCTGGCAACTCTGGGATGTCCATCACATGTGGATCATTCCACCTACACAGATCTTACTTTCAACGCAACAGCTGATTCTCTCCTACAGGCACTCAGAGGAGAGAAAATTTGGTGACTGTTTTCCTTATGCCTTGACATGGATGTCACCCAGCTCTTCTAGACTAAAGTGAGAAGGAAAGGGCTAGTGGAAATCTATTAGTAACACATGTGAATAATTTTTAGTCTTCTGCAAAGCCTGTGCCTAGGTTTATTGTTTAACACAAAGCAACAGTTTTGGTAATGTGCATTCTAACATAGACCTGGGTGGTGAACACGGGAGTTGGAGGAATTCTCTAGATTCTGGTGACAAGTCTTCTTGGCACTGTCCATGCTTGCTACTGAACCTGTTGGTCAGGGCTCGAGACTCCAGCTTCACCTGGGAGCTTGTTACAAGTACAGTCTGCGGACCTACTCTGGATCTACCAAGTTAGAATCTGCATTGTGACAAGATTCCCAGGCTCTCCTTGGGACACTGCAACACAAGATGCTCTGCTCTTTCTGTTCCTGCACTTCATCTTCAGAACCATCTTCAGTGGTAATTCTTAAGTTTCCCATCTTACAGGTGGGGAAGCTGAGGCTGAGTGATGAATAGATTTGCCTACTGTCTCTGGAAATTGAATTCTGCCTGTACGAAGACCAGATTTTTGTTTCCTCTGTGTTATGATTATAAAGGAATTTATGATGAAGTCAGCATGATTTATTTTTCTTTTGAATACAGTTTTTTTTTCTTTTCTTTTTTGACCGCACCCACAGCCCATGAAAGTTCCCTGGCCAGAGACTGAATCCAAGCTGGAGCTGCGACCTACACCACAGCTACAGCAATGACACGTCCTTAACCCACTGTGCCAGGCCAGGGATCAAACTCACGCCTCCACAGAGACAACCCAGAACATTAACCCACTGTGCCACAGCAGAAACTCTGTGAATACAGTTTTAAATATTAGGAAGGGAAATGTTCTGGTCTCCTTGACATGTCAAATTGCAAAATAGAAAAGAAATTTTTTGTGGGAGAGAGGGTTCTTCAAGGCTCAACTGAGTGGAAGCATACAGAGATAGCTTCTCCCACCTGAGATGGATGGATAAGGTGAGTTCATAGCCACGTGGCAGAAAGAAAACACACAGGGGTGTTCAAAAGACTGGCGGTCCAGAGATGGTCACAGCAAGATAAAGTATGTGCTAAGGTGATAATTACCGTGGCCTTTCCTCTGAACAGCAGCTGGAAATAGGCTGGAACAGATGGAGCCAGAAACAGTGAAAAGGTTGTGGGGCAGCCTCAGAGGAGAGACAGAGCAACAGTTTAAATAAGAGCCCCTGGATGACTAAAGATATGGACACATATTCTGCATATGGGGTTGGGTAGCCCTTTGATTCCCTTACTCTAACTAGAGGTTTATAATTATGAGAAGAAAGAAGGAAATTAACCCATTAGATTTATTTTCAAATCTTGTTTTTGTTGACATGTCACAGGAGATTGGTCTATAGGTTTTCCTTTATGCTATTCCAATGATCTCTTCTCAGGAGAATTTTGACCACTGGGTCCAGGGCCATCATAAACCAAAGTGACCGTTGACCTGTTTTCAACAAGAGTGCTTACATTCAGGACCTCTTCTTCTGCTTCCCTTGCTAATTGTAGCAAATATTACACCACCCTCAGAATTCACTTACTTGAAGTGGTTATCTAATTAAATTTTCACCTATTATTTAGATGTCAGATTCTAAGCTAGTCTGACCTTCATAAACTCCTTTTCATAAATATTATTATTCAGAGCCAGTAGAAATAAGACGGGATTTAGGTAGATTAGAGGCATATATATAGACTCACTGATAAGATGTCATTGCTGTTACTGCTATTACCATATCCCAGGAGTTCCCGTCCTGGTGGAGCAGAAAAGAATCTGACTAGGAACCAGGAGGTGGCAGGTTCGATCCCTGGTCTTGCTCAGTAGGTTAAGGATCTGGTGTTGCTGTGAGCTGTGGTGTAGGTTGCAGACGCGGCTCGGATCCTGTGTGGCTGTGGCTGTGGCATAGACCTGCAGCTGTAGCTCCAATCTGACCCCTAGCCTGGGAACCCTCATATGCAGCAGGTGCAGCCCTAAAGAGCAAAAAAAAAAAAGGGAAACAGCAACAACAACATATCCCAGAGGCTGGAGTTTCTTTGTGATTTGGCTGCTTGAATTCCCACTTCCCAAACCCCATATACACACAATTTCCATGACTCCACTGAGTTCTTGACATGCACAAAATTGTTGATGAGCAGTGCAACTTTGAGACATGCAGAAATGCCATTGAGCAGCATGAATTTCTGCTGCTCTGGTTGCTATCTTGATTTTAATCAAGAGAATCCTAAAGCACTATTTCTCTATTTCAGATATTATTTAGGGTTACTAAGAGTGTTGTAAAAAAGATAGTTGCCGTTCTTATGGCTCACCTGGAACTATGAAGTAGAAGTTTATTAATTTTTGACGTTAATGCAACCTACTTAGCTCACAGACTACCTTCCCTTCAGAAAAATTGGCAAGATTTAGTCATATAGCTCTAAATGCTGTACACCAATTGCGCCAAACAAAAATTTTTAAATTATGTGAAAATAGAGCCTTTTAAAAGTTACATTTGGGCACTGATATAAACAAAGAAATTTAAAAAAACAATCCTCCATGTAGATTGAGATCTAAATTAAAATGCGTAGTCTTCACACCTAAATAGAGTGAGACTACAATAATAAAGCGGTGTTATGTATTTACTTAGCACTTCAACTTTCCAAATGGCACCACTATTTCATTATCATATTGTGCACTCCACCTCTACGCTTAGCAGATACACTACTGCTAAAATGCCATAAAACGTATTATGCAGCAAATGGTTCAGGTAAATTTTTAGGTAAATGGTTTAGGTAAATTATTCATGGTCTTGACTGGAAAGCAGTGAACCCATGATTTCCACCCTTCAGAAACTAAGAAGACTTGGAAAGATCAGTTGAAGAGGTGTGAACAGTGGCTACATACTCTTCCTCTTTTTTTTGAAAAAAGGAATAATGAATTTTCTTTATGTTTATTGAGCTCCCATTGCTCCTGCAAGTGGTGGGAGCCAGATGGGAGAGGAAAATTAGATCAAAGAAAATTAATATACATTTTCTTTCAGGTTTGGTTAGGGATGTGAATCAGGAAAAGCTCAAGTAAACATTCCCAGTCCTTTTAATATTTCAAAAGAGTAGTGATAAATGTATTTATAAGTTTAAACACAGGACAAATTATAGGTGGTCTCTTATTACCATGATCAAATAATATAGAGAGTATATATCCATAAGAAAATTTCGGCTCAAATTGAAGAAACACATCATCCAGAATTTAGAAACAAATTAGTTGTCATTGAGTTTTAGGCACAGTATTCAAGCCCATTATCTCTCATGTTTTCTTGACTCTAGCTCAAATATATATTGGGATGAATAGTGGTCTTATTTCAGGTGAGGTGTACAGGCCATTGCCAACTTTGCCTCTGTGTTCAAAATTCCCACATCAGTGATTCCTGGGAAAAGACACAATTCCTATTGAAAGGAGACACAGAATCTAGTTTGGGCTTGGAGCTTGAGTGATGGCACTTTAAGATGACATGATCTATTGAAACCTTAACACAGACAGACCTGTTAAATATCACATCTAAGACATGTGACAGGAGACGACCTTCAACAGAGAAACCTTCTGTCATCTCTGCATCTATAGACTCTAACAGAATTTTTGGTGAATATGTTTGTTTTATTTAATATGTTGTTCAGTTGATAAATGAGTAATCAGATGAATAAATGATGGGGAAAGTATGAACTAAGAACTGGGGCGTATATGTTTTCTGAGGAAAGAAGGGGCAGCCTACAGTTTAGAGTTGGATTTAAGATAAGACACTGTGACAAAGGGTGTAAGATAAGAAACACCAGCCTTTTCTCTTTCCTGTGACCATTGCTTGCCCTGCTGAGAGCATAAATTTCAGCAGACCCCACTTGGAACCACACACCCCTTCTTCCTTCTCCTAGGCTTTCATCAAGGTGAGTTACGAAGTGTAGACGCTTCAAGAGAGTTCCTTGAGGCTAATACACCCTCTCACTTTAAAACCCTCTCCTGAGAGAGCTTGCATGCTCACCTGCTCCAGAGTAAGACTGCAAGGCTCATTCCTAGAAGCTTGGAGAGATGCTCTTGTGGGTTTTCTTTATCATTTTTTTCTCTTTGTTTTTAATAAATGAGCTCAATATTTATAGTGCTTCTCCCGCCATTCATTTCAGGCCTGTGAAAAGGGCTGTTTGCCTGCCCATTGAGTGTGAATTATAGGGCTGACATTTAATGGTGTAGCTTCTTTTGCTCATTGCCCTCAACAATTGAGAGCTGGGTTGGAATGAGAGCGATACTGCCTAGTAAATGTCTCACACAATGGGAACACACCATTTTGATTTGATTTTACTTTTTAAGTGGAAGGTTTGCAAAAAATAGCGTGTGGTATATTGACATTATTCTAAATTACACTGTTAGGAGAACATTAAGTTTTTCATTTCACACTTTCTGAGCCTTAAGCACCATTGCTATATGGGGAAATCAGTCATTTTCTGATGATTCATGTAGAGATTTGTACCAATCAGAATGGGCCGTAATTATGTCAAGGCTCTTCTTTCATGGAAGTTCACTGAGGGCACGGAAAAAGAGAAGCAAAAGGAGAAGCATCCTTTGTAAGTATTCGGTGTAAATTCACAAACCATAAAAGTACAAGTAATTTTATAGCACAATGGAAATCTACTTTAAATAGATCTGTGTTGTTATAAACCACAGATACCGATACAGCCATCTGGGGATCACTTGATAGGGACTTAATAGCAAATCTGGGGGCACATTTATCTTTTTCAAGCTTGCCTTGAGGCCGTGGACATTAAGAAAACAGTCAATAACATCTTCTTATGATTAATTTCCTATGGAAATCACTGAGAATTTGGAATCACTGATTTTTATCACTGACTTTTAAAGAAGGTGGAAAGTCATGAGAGATGTTCATTTGTCTGAGACCATTTATTTTAAGAAACAGCAATGCTTTACAGTGAAACAGTGAATCAGGAAGGAGAATAACAGGAGGCCCACAAAAATGAGATGAGTGCCTGAGACATTAGAAGTGAGAAATGTTTGTATCAATTCATGTGCGAAAAAGAGTACCATGTCTTGTGTTTTATTCTTCCATACTCTCAAGGTGCTCTGTTCCCTAAGTCCATGAAATGTTCTTAGGGGTCGGCTCTTATTTTACTTTTACCTTAATTTTTATCTGGAGTGCATTGTTTTAAATCCCACTACCATTCAAAAAAACTTCCAAGACACAATTGTTTCTTATTGAGCAGTCTTCTGCCTTTTCTCTCCTATTCAAAAAGTTTATTGTTGAATGTTTAAACGCCAGCATCTTCATCTTCTTCAGCCTGACATAGTCATTTTGGGAAATTTGAATCCATAGAGGTATTTTTCTAGCTGAGTTTGATTTAATGACCTGCCCTTCTTTAACCTTAAAGTCACCAAAGGAAGGATTCCAGGCACCCTAAGGGAATCTGGCAAGTAATGGCAAACACAAGTTCAAGATGGGTCAGTCCCCACAAAGGAAAATTAAATGTATTATTCTCACACAACAAGATTAGCAAATCATCCGTAAACCTCAGCCACTCTGTCCTTCTTTTTACTCTAATGAGTTTAGTGTGCAGTAATGACGGTACAGGCTTCATCAAAATTCTGCCAGTGAAGAGGAATTTTCAAACTCTGTTTGCAAATGAGATCTACACCATAAACCATAGTCATCCATCATAGAGAAGTAGCTTGTGCTTGATAAAAGGCTGTTTGGGTAGAGTCAATCAAATCAGCATTATTCGAGCCTGGTGTTACACTGTCCTTTAGATGATGGAGAAGGAATGTAATACAGTTATGGAATGTGATTATTTATGCCTCTGTCCCTTTTGGAAGACTAAACTCTATTCTAACATATCTCAGAGTGACATTCATAATCTTGGTTACAAAAAAGAGAACTTCTCCTATTTCTCATCTGTCAAGAGCAGTTAGAACTGTGTAGAATTTTCATGATATAGTTAACACCACAAAGAAATGATGTTCCAACTAAAATTACAACTCATAATTACTGGTTATTAATGAAAGTTAGGCCAAGCACTTGTGCTAACTAAATGAAGACAAATGAAAGATGTAACTTTCAGTGCAGCTTGGCTCTGATTAAAGATCATAACTCTAACAATAAGATTTTGAGCTGATAAGTCCTTTAGATACCATCTAATTTAGTGGTTTTCTAACTCTTATTGGTATGGGAACCCATTTTTAAACCGAATATTATATGGCATCGGGATATCAAAAATAAAATTCCAGATTCTCATTTGGATATAAGTCGGGGGCCTTCTCAGCCTTTCTTAACCTCCCCCCCCCCCACAGAGCTACCTTCTCTGATGGGCACTATTGAACTTTGAAACATACTGACTTAGCCCATTCTCCTAATTTGCACAGCTTAAAAAACTAATGTCCAAAATATTAATAAGTTGGAATATGGCTACAGAACTTACTAACTGACAAGTAAATATAAGGATTCAGAAGTCCTTACTTCTACACGAATGCTTTTCCCACTGTGCAGGGTTCCTCCATTGATATTGCTCTACATCAGGGACAAAAAACAAGTGCCTGCAGGGCCAGGCAATTATCAGGAACAAAGCTGGTGGTAACCTCGGAAGCCCACACTGCACATAAAGAGAACAGGTGTTACACAGTTTCAGGTGATGCTTGTCCTGAGGACAACAGAGCCCAGGGTTCCTTGACTGTTTTTTTTATTAAGCAAAAATTGGAAAATCAGACTTTAGTGTAACAATTACAGCTTAATATTTTAGTTGTTCTAATAATCACAAATTACCTCACAGGTGTATGAAACAGTTACAATTCAAATTCAGCTGGTATTGCTGGCCACTATAAGTAATGGTATGTTCATTGTTGTGATGTTGTGTTTATTGAGGACACTAAAAATTAAAACACTTTTGTGAATAGGTTCATGAGTTCCGTGACTAATAATTACCTTTATGTGCAATCCTTAATAAGCCCTTATTAATTTATTCAATAAATAGTACTTGAGGATCTTTTATACTAGTAGTAATAGTAGGCTCTTCTACATGAAAAGCTCACCTTTCCAGACTTTCCAGGGCTCATATTCTTTATGGGGGGAGCCAAAAACACAACAGATATTTGCAAGAAGCTAAAAAGAGATAATAGAGATATACCTATGGTGCAAAGGGGCCACTAAAAAACATGACTTGTATAGCTCTGTTCATAAAAGACATTCCTCAAGGTGGCATAAAGAGTGCAGAAGAGTTTACTAGACAGGCAAGAAAGAGGTCATCCTAGGCAGTGAGAAAAGTGTTCATACAAGAAATGGATTTAGGGAAAGAAAAAAGCATGTCTTGATCAAGGAACAGCAAGAAATTTGGCATGACTTGAGGAAATGGAGCATGGAGAAAAGAAAATGCAGGCAATTAGGCTGGAAGAATAGACAAGAAGTGGTCCACAGAAGAAGTCTGGACTTCATGTTCAGGGACCGTATTTAAGAATTGTACCTAGAGTGAAGGCAGCACAGATTTACTCTAAAATAATGACTGAAATGATACATACAAATTGGCAGAGGTGGAGACAGGAGAGAGAGGTATGCAAGTTGAAACATTCCAGGTTCCTGATGAGGGCTGAAAAGGTGGTGAGGATGGAAGAATGGGGGGTGGGGGGATTTGTGGCAGTGGAACTCACAGGTTCTGGGTGCTGACTGGCTAAGGGAGAGGAAGCACCGAGGAGATAGCCCCTGGGTTTCTGGCTGTTGAGTCTGGAATGACTGGGCCGTTTAACTAGGAGCTGGAGGATCCTGGCCTCAACCCAGAAGGTTCTGTGGAGTGTGTCTGCCTGTTCTAGGTCTATAAGGGCCACCAGCCTGCCATGCATCCAGTGCCTGGCCTGAGGAACTCACCCCTAGAATGAAATGTTGTCCTGATTGCCTCCAGCATACTTTCCCAAATAACCTAAAATATAACTTGGCAAATCTAAACATCATAGGTAAAAAAAAGTACAAAAAAAATACTAATCTTAAAAGTAGCCCAGTCATTGGGAGATTTTTACACCAGGAAGCTTAATATCTACTTTTTTTCCTTTTTTTTTTGGCTGTAGTAGAACACGTTTTAGTGCTAAAAACAAACAATAGCAATGCCAATAAATGCTTACCAAACATGACCTGTAGTATTTCTCAGCTAGTTTAACAAGCACTGAGTGAGAAGGTGGAGACCAAAGCAAACAGGAGTTTTTTTGTTTGTTTTTTTCCTTAAGAACCCAAATTTAATATGTCTGGCATTTTATTTTGCATTTGAATATGGAATTGCTGACTTTATACATGGCAGGAGGGAAAGACTGAAAGGTATTTTTTCTCCTGCTTTTAGCTTAGTATAGTGTTAAACCATATTCTCTTGAGTTCTATTGTTTTGAAAATAATCTTTTCCTTCTCCAAAGCGTTTTCTGAGTAATCATCTCAAAAACTCTTGGAAGCCCTTCAGCCAGACTGCTAGACTCAGGGCAGCATGATCAGAGAGCGATCTATTTCCCACCTATATTTTCAAATTAGTGTTAAATCTGAGGCTTAACTATGGTCAAGAGCAAACAAGAGTCTCCTTTGTCAATAATGCAACAATTATGAGCCCACAGTGAGGCACTGGATAATTCAAAAACAATATGCTATGTGAGGTCTCTGGATATTTGATCAGCAGGATACCTTTTTCTTTGCTCTTTTTTTTTTCTTTTTTTCCCCTAGCAGTAAATGACTTTAATTGGGTAGGGGCTTGAAAGGCAGAGACAAATGCCAAAGCTGTTGCATAATCATAATAAGGATATTATTGGGGGTGGAGGATGAGAACAAGAAAACAAACAAAAACAAAAAGCAAGCTGATAATTAAAGTTCCCATTGTGGCACAGTGGAAACGAGTCTGACTAGTAGCTCAGAGGATGCATGTTCAATCCCTGGCCTCGCTAAGTGGGTCGGGGATCCAGCATTGCCATGAGCTCTGGTGGAGGTCACAGACTCGGCTTGGATCCCACGTTGCTGTGGCTGTGGTATAGGCTGGCAGCTGTAGCTCCAATTCAACCCCTTGCCTGGGAACTTCCATATGCTCCAGGTGCGGCCCTAAAAAAGTAACAAAAAAAGTTCAATCCCTAAATAATAGTTCCTTTCAAGGGAATTTATGGCTTCTGATAACTAACAAGGAGTAGCCTACTCCATTCTACATGAGGGTAACAAAAATAATAATCATAACAGTTTCTAACGAACACAGTGGTTACTGCAGCCTCTGATTCAAAATGTAGGTTTGTGAATAGCAGGAGTTTCACCAGTGCTATTCGATTTTCCAGGAAGATTATCTGTAAATAATCCTGCAGTTGCACTTATTTACCTCTCTCCGTGGCATCATTATGCAGACACAAATACCGAGAAAAACACTGTAACAGAATTTGAGACTGCATAGTTCTTTATAAATACACCCTCTTTATATATTCAGATATACTGTATGCTCTTCAGGTGCAAATTTTAAGTGTTGTTTATCTGTTACTTCTCTACTCCTGTCTGTGTGTGTGTTCTCTCCTTAAGGTAATTCATTCAGGTGTTCAGTTTCTCTAATGCAAAAACGGATTTTGAATATGTGAGCCAGGGATATCTCAACGAAACGAAAGGACCAAAGAGACTCAGACTAAGTGATGCTCTGCTTGGGAGCTGAGATTCAGAATAGCCTTTGAGATATTTATCTAGGACCCCTGATTGTCTAGTTACTGTCCTCTAGTTTGGGAATCTCGCATTGCAGGTCTTGCCTAAGAGATAATAAACGTGAGTCTCCTACATTAGATTTAGACTCTATAGCCTATAACATTTTCAGCACTTTTTGTAACTTTGAAAACTCTTTCCCGTCACCTGACAGCCTCAGTGTTTATTGTAACTTGAATTAAAAAGGAAAGATGAGGGGAGTTCCTGCTGTGACATAAGGGGATCAGTGGCAACTCTGGAGCTCTGGGACACAGGAGTCCACAGTGTGTTAAGCATCTGGCATTGCTGAAGCATGGGTCACAATTGTAGCTCTGATCTGATCCCTGGTGTAGGGCGGTCAAAAAAAGAAATTGGGGTTCCCAATGTGGCACAGGGGGTTAAGGACCTTGACTGCAGTAGCTCAGGTCACTGCAGAGGCACGGGTTCGATCCCCAGCCTGCGTGACCTTCCATATGTCGCAGGTGCAGCCAAAAAAAGAAAAGGAAATATGATAGTAAATTTGGTAGGATGTTTGAGTGTGTATACTGCTTGTGTACATACCTGTAGGATCCTCCAAGTCTACAATGCCTAGTGAACTGATAGAAGTGTCACCAACTTTCTTCTTTTTCTGATTTCAATAACTCCATCAACTGTCTCTTCAGATCATATAGGATCCTTCATTGGCTTTGGCCTTCTGTTTTACTGGCCCTCCAACATTAATGCATGTTCTGAGTTGCTTTTTTTGTCTTACAGATGATTCTAAAGGACACCTTTTGGTAGCACTTGATATTGTGGGTGTGAGACTTTCATTCCACTGCCTGCACAGCTGATTTGTATTCAGGCATCATTGGTAATCTCATCTGGCATTCTCCTTCTTGATGCTATCTCTCTGTATTGATGCTATTGTGAAAATTTACATATAGATGTCATAGAATCATCTTCTTTTTTATGTATTGCTGCCATTAAGGTGGAAAAGGGTCCTAGAGCAACCTCGCCAGACCTGCTGAGATTCCTTATCTTCTTAGCAGTTCATTCTGAGGTGAGCTGAGCAGAACCTTGTCTCCAATTTTCAATTGTGGGGTAATATTCGATTCGGCATAATGCCCAGAGAGACATTTGAATTCAGTTGATTGATTTTTGTGTTATAGTCTCAGGAGCCCTGTTTGCCATTTTCCATCCTCAGTTCTGTCTGAGTAGTTCTGAGGGAGTTACACTGTTCACAGTAATAACCTCAGAACAATTGGAAGCAATTTCCTTCTCCATATTCTTAAAGGACCTCAAAGACTTCAGTCCTCCCATGAAAACAGAACATTTCTTACAGATGGAAGAGACACATGGGACACTTTAGCATACTCAGGGATTTCAACAGGAGCAAAAATAGTAATGCTCACCCCCACCCCATCTAACCCTTTGATATGGTTATCAAATAATATCATCAAAAAATAGACTGTGCTAAAGATAGTGAGGATAAAATATCTAAATCTTTTGCCTTCAGGAAATCTTGAGCAGAGTTGGGAAGACTAGGAATAAAATTTTAAAGATTTATGTAAATACAAGGCAGCGTGTGTCTTGTGTGTCACTGTTTCTCAGGTAGGAGATAGTTATTGTATGATCTGAGAGGCACAAGACAGCGGTGGATGCAGGTGATTGGAGCAAGCTTCACAGACAAGGGATGACCCACATGGACCCCTAAGGGTGGACTGGTCAACCTCATCAGAGTAGAGGGCATTGGCGTTTGGGGACTAGTAAACTTGTCCAACCTTGAAACTAGCATCATAGGCTCAGTTTGGTGGAGTGAGAGTATATTTTTGTGTAGGGGAGAATGTTCATTAAAGGAAATGGTTAGATAAGTTTATGTTTTTAAAGACTGGCTAAGAATTTTGAATTTTATTGAAGGGAAAAAAGTTTGAAACTATTGAAGATGCCTGAAAACTTTGGAGAGAGATATTTTTCCAAGATGTATCTGCCTAGAGCTGAATGAAGATGTTTGAAAACTTTGGGGAGGCTATTGAAGATGTTTGAAAACTTTGGGGAGAGATATTTTTCTAAGATGTATCTGCCTAGAGCTGAATGAAATGGAGAGGTGGGCAGATGGTGGTGGTAGAGAGAAAAAGGAGGGAAGATTCCATTTCATTTGAGATTAGACCTTTCCTTAGAGGTTTGCAAATGGGATCCTGGGTGTTCAGATTAGAATGGAGGCAGTACAGTGGAGCAGACGTAATTCTTTTTATTTTTATTTATGTGTTTTTTGCTTTTTTGCCTTTATCTAGAGCCGCACCCGCGGCATATGGAGGTTCCCAGGCTAGGGGTCTAACAGGAGCTGTAGCCGCCAGCCTTCGCCACAGCCACAGTAACGTGGGATCTGAGCCGCGTCTGCAACCTACACCACAGCTCACCGCAGTGCTGGATCCTTAAGCCAAGCCACTGAGCAAGGCCAGGGATCGAACCTGCAACTTCATGGTTCCTAGTTGGATTCGTTAACCAGTGAGCCATGACGGGAACTCCAGAATCAATACTTCTGTAGCATTTGCTTCTTGTTCAGAGGGAAGGGAAATAGCAACAATATGATGGTACTTAAGCCAGAAAAGCTTTCAGGGAGAAAAAGTCAGGAGTGAGGTTTTTATTCCAACTGGAAACTTATTTGGGACCTCACTCTGATAAATCTAACATATTAAAATACGTAGCAAACAAGAATTGCACTCAAGGGTTAATATTCAGCTGGGGGAGAAAACTAATATGGAAGGCAGTGCAATTTCAGAAACAAGCTTGTGTCAAACAGACTTAAATAGAATAGAGATGCTTTTGGTCCATGTAATTTTCCTAAGTGATATTTCAGGAGGGTTGGCCAACAGCCATGTTATTTCATCATTTTTTATGTTAAGACAGGTAGGAAGTAACCAGGATTTGATTAAACTTGCTTCTATGGATGACTGAAAAGCCTGGTCAGGGAATAATTGCTCTTTTCATTAATAATGTAATTGGATGGTCCCTTACCTCCACACCTTTTCACCGTAGTCGGTAAATGCTTATTGAGCATCTACTGTGAGCCAGATGTTGCCCATGGGTGAGGTGACCATCTATCTGGTTCTCTCCAGAAGGCCCAGACTTACACCTAATGATCCTGTTAATTGTTCACAATACCACTTTCATTCTTGAAAGTGTCCTGGTTTGAACAGTAACTTAGACTATTTGGGGAAATGTCACCTTAGGCAAAATCTATTCAGTCTGGACATGGATGCCTAAGCTATCCAAACGATACCTGGATATGGAAGCCTCCTGGAATGGTACCCCCAGTTGAAAGACAAGAACCTTAGCTGTTTTGTTCACCAATAAATCCTAAGCTTTGCTTATTTTTGAAACATAATAGGCATGTACTAAAATGTGTTGTGAGAGAGTGAGCCTTCTAACACAATTTCACCATTTGAGAATGCTGCTTAGCCCTTTGGAGGCTTAGGAACAGCCTATGCCCATGAAGGCAGAGCAGGTTTAATCTGAAAAAGGTCAACAAGTAATAAAAAAAAAAAATTACTGTAATAGTTCAAGGAAATGGGTCATCTGATTTCATTTTAGATATGTGATCTGAGAGTGTTTATTTTGCTTTGGACATCAATTTTAAGTATATGAAATAGAAAGGTATTAAAATGTGTTCCTCGTTATTAAATCTGTGAGTGGCAGCATTTACTATTTGAAAGAACTGAGTAAAATATTAGAACATCTCACTGCAGGAGTGTTGTGAGGCAGGGATCAACTACCTGTGACTGAAGGAATTGGTAAACAAATGTTAAGAACAGTGCCAGACTCAAAGTATGTCTCCTCTCTTCCTTCTTTCCTTTCGTTGTGATTCTACTATACAGAGAGATCGTGTTTTGAAGAGGTGACCTAGGGCATATGAGGCATATTCTTATTTTACACAGAGATCCATCAAGCTTGGTTATCTTATTTCCCAACCTCCAGAAGACTGGAAGCAGAGAGTTAGAAAGAAAGCTGTTGGAGGTGAACAGATTCATGGTAATGGGAGAGATTGAAACACCACAAAAAGGAGGCTAGGGATTCAAAAAGCATCGTTTCTGAAGCCATTTGGGGAAGAGCTAAAGAGACTTGCACGCCCAGCCGCCCAGAAACGATCACTGTGTTACACTACCTCACAGTAGTTGTCAGTAATGATGGCCTCAGGCCATCAAGAAAAGTTTAAAGTAGGTTTACAGTGCTCTGTTAAATAAGAGGACATAGTTTATAACCCATTTCAGTGATGCTGGTGTTTTACTCGGGCTCTTTTGGTTGCAAGTCATAGAGAGTTTGTCCCTGAGTACATCCTAAAAGAAAAGGATGTGTGTGTGCATGCATGTATGCGTGCACATGTGCCAGAACTTTCTTAGCCTAGGGGTTAGATATTGCACATAAAAAAATAAAATTGATCAGGAAGTCACTCAGAGCCACTTGAATTAACCCATGTCCTGGCTAATAGAATCTATCTCTTCTGCAGTTCCCCAGTGTCTTTTTTGTCATTGTTGTTTGTTAGTGATGTCTCTGTTTCTCTCTGATTTCGACCCCTCATCATTTTGGCCGGCTGTCACCCTTTTGGACTCTTCTTTAAGGCTCACTTTCAGTTTGAATGTCTGCTTCTATCTCACTCTCTCAGTGTTCTTCCGATCACATTTCAAGAGGGAGAAGACAATTTCTCCAGTTCACCTGCTCACACTGGAGATGTTAAAGATTTGCTGGGTATCCTGTGGTTTGCTACCTCTGAATCAATTGCCTATTCTTGTCCCAGTTTGCACGTACAGGGATAAGTGGATTTGGTCATCTATCTGATTCTTAAAATCCACTAAAGCAGAAACTGCAGCTAAACTGGCTTCACAAGGACTCAACTAAAAGTATGGTGGATACCTACACAGATCCAAAATCAGATCAATGATCACCAGTTTTGAGATTTCACACAATGAGTTTCAATTATCTGGAAAATTTGCTTTATAACTGGAAATGCATCCCATTGGTATTAAAAAAAGCAAACTGTACTCTCTGTATACATTAGGCAAATTCAGAGCTTTAGTAAAATATTAATAATACATTTAATATTATTTAGTAAAACCATATTTTTATTAATACTACTAATAACTTTAATATGCCATGTATTTTTTTATACTGTTGTTAATCTTTTTTCCCTTAAATATTTGAAAGTGATTTCTGCATTCTTCTTACCATGTATTACCCACTAGTAAGCATTTACCAGTATCCTCTTTTATCTCCACCCCATTTCTTTTTCTGCTCCTAATTTCCCTCAGATTCACCCAAATAGGAGCAGATGCCTTTATATTTGAAAAGGGGTCACTGTTTGACTGGGTCACTTTGCTGTACAGCAGAAATTGGCACAACATTGTAAATCAACTGTAATTCAATAAAGAAAAATACGAAAAAAGAATGAGTGGATGTGGGCTGCCAGGGTTCCCCCACTAGGTTTTCCAGAAATAATCTATGAAAAAACTGAGGACAGTGATTCACATCATAATATACATAGAAAATCATCCTGGTAGCATGGCACACTGGGGCACTGCTCACCACCCATAGGTTCGGAGCACACAGAGGTGGCACTGCATATGCTCAGAAAGTTCTGGCTTAGAGCACCAGCAAAGTGGCGGCAGAAAAATTCAAAGCTAACTTTTTTTAAAAAGTTTGATTTTTAAATTATTATCTAAACTAAAACCTCCTAAAGTAATTATATGGAAAGATCAGATTTTTTTTTTTCTTTTTGACTTACATATGGACATGTGGGTGGGGATGGAGGATTTTTTTTTTTTTAATTCTTAGCGACTCAAAATAGCTGACATTCATTGAATGCTTACTGTGTCCCATGAACCGTCTGAACATCTGAACACCTCAAATATATTTGCTAATCTTGCTTTTTTTAATTTTTATTTTTTAGGGCCACACCCACGGCATATGGAGGTTCCCAGGCTAGGGGTCTAATTGGAGCTAGAGCTGCTTCTGGCCGATGCCACAGCCACAGCAACACCAGATCTGAGCTGTGTCTGCAACCTACACCACAGCTCATGTCAACACTGGATCCTTAACCCACTTAATGAGGCTAGGGATTGAACACCCAATCTCATGGTTCCTACTCGGATTCATTTCCTCTGCGCCACAACAGGAACTCCTTGTGTTTGCTAATCTTAACCCTCATGACAAACCCTGTTGACTAGGAATGAATAACCCCAGTTTACTTTCGAGGAAACAGTGGTGCACGGTGGTTAAGTAAGTTGACCAGGATCACGGAGTTACTAAGTAGAGAAATTGGAATTTCCAATACAGTCATGCTTCACAGTTCCACTAAGAAACCTGATTTGTCCCTGGGTCTTGCTGTAACACAAGGAGGTAAAGGCCACAGGCCAGATCTGATTCCTTTAGAATCTCTGAGTCTTGTTGAGCTTCATCATTTTATATGTACAGAAACCATTACTCACTGAGACAAAAACGTCTGCTTTGGGTTTTGTACCTAGTCAGTGATAGAGTCCCATCTGCTTGGGACTTGGGAAGACAAAAGAGAGAGCAATTCTTCAAAATCAAAATCATAGTAGATTGTGATAAAGACCCAATATCTCTGAAGGTAATTATCTACTGCCTTTGAGTGATCAGGAAGGAAAAATGGATGATACGGATGAAAGGCAAATTGCAAAGACAGCTGGCTGAAATGGGAGAGAAAGGGTACAGTGGAACATATTTAATGGAGGTCCTACATTTGAAAAGCAAAACACAAAATTAATGAAATTAAATTAGAATTATCTCTAAATCTGCATTAGTAACGTGAGTTTCAAAATGAATCAACGTGAGCATAAAAGTCATAGCAGGGCTTAATAAAGCTTTTTAACTTTACTGTATATATTAAATTCATAATAAAGAGTTTAATGGTTAGTGTTACAACAAGAAGAAACCAGGATGAATAAAACAGGAGGAAGCACACTTGGAAGCAATTGCACCAGTGTAAATGAATCATTTGAATAGTCTGGTGGTATTTTTAGTTCGTGTAGGAATTGTATGCCATTGAACTCTGACTAATAAATACCCAGAGCCTCGCCATTACAGTGGGAGTACAGACAATAAACTCTAGAGATGCTTTTTCTCTTCATGAGGATTGGAAATATTATGGTCACAGTTAGCGTCAGGGTCCTTAAAAAATGTTAGAAACAGAATTAAAATGTCCCTGTTACAGCTAAATGTTTGTTAATGCTTCAAAGTTAAAGGCATACTGAAGGATCAATAGCATCCTCCTAAAGGATCAAAGCAATTACCAATGAACACAAGTGCTAACATTACAAATAAAAATGTTTTAGACAGGGTGAGGGTCAAGCTTTCTCTTTTCTTTTAATACAGTAAGTTGATGAACTGTACATGACCATGGTCAATAGAAGTGGAATTAATTTCATGATGTAATTATTTCTGCTAGTGATCACAAAATAAAAATAATATGTATAGCAGAATTAGGGAGAACGATTTTGACTCATTGCCAAAGTATTGTCTGATATTATAAAATTAATCCTAGGCACTTTGTTGTGGGTCAAGCAGTACATGCACAGTTTTGCTCTACTCAAAACTTTATCCCCAGGTGATTTTGTGAACACTAATGTCCTCTTCTTATGCTTTCATGGGCTCCAATATATACAACTATCTAGAAAATCATTTTTTTTCGTAGGTCACTCCAAAATTACTATTTTAGAGTTCTTTAGCTCTGAAATACTGTACATGTGAAACAGTTATAGTGAGAAAAACTTCCAGGGATTCCTTCCCTAGTGTATTTTTTGGGGACTTATTTTTGTTCTGTTTTTTTCTTTTTTTTTTTTTGCCTCAACCGAGGCATGTGGAAGTTCCTAGGCCAGGGGTCAAGCCTGCTCCACAGCAGCACCCCAAGCCACTGTAGTGATAATGCCAGATCCTTAACCATTGTGCCATAAGAGAACCCAAAGCTGGCATTCTAAGATGTCATTTTTCTCATTGTAATAGAGCTAGAAGGAAACTCTTATGCGGACATGTCATGTTTCACGCATCCTTCTTGACCCCAACATAAAGAAGGATGTGGAATGTTTGAGCATGGGTGATGAGTTTATTTCCTACTTGTGATCCAGTGCCAAGAGAATAAAAGATTCCTATTGACCTGTTCTGTAGCCACCTTATCTTTTTCAGGATGCTACAAGCGGCTTCATTTCTGAAGGTACCATTGCCTCTGCAGTTAACCTGTTCATGTTCTGGGGTAATGCTCTTTCAAGGTTAGGAATATATTCAAGCTGAATTTGAGGTGACTGCATGAGAAGAAAGAAAAAGCAGTTTTGTATGATAGCCACAAAGCAAGAGGCTAGAGGGAAATAGTCTCATATGTGAAGTTAAGTCAGTACTTAGCAACACTTTAAAATCACTTGCTATACATTCTCAAAAGAATAGTGGGTTAAAAGCATAGAAGAAAGGTAAGCATCTATTTCTTAGACATTAAGATTTTGTGTAGTTTAAAAGCCACTGGCCATTTTATTCAATTACTTTGGTCTGCAGAAATGTGTGTTTAATTAATAAAGCCAGACCATAATCATTTATCTTGTAATGAACACCTTTTATAGATAGCCAGTAATGAAGATCAGCCTTTGCCTCTCCAATTGTGCCCATGGCATGGTGCAGGGGCAAACTGCATGATGATTGAGGGACCAGCAGATGCCATGTGCTACATCATTTGCAATTGTCATTAAACATCCACAGTATCAATTACGTTGCACCAAGGTTTATTAATGGTGTACTTATCAAATATTCATCGTATGGCACTAACATTTAAAGAATGTGTTCTCCTGAGCTTAATGGATCTGTGCTTTGACTGCCTGGGTTTATTTAGTGAATTAATTCCACGGAACCATTTGAAATATGGAAATCTGAGTTGATACAATATGTCATGTCCTACAAGAGCCTAGCTGCTCTCTTATTCGGGGTAGTTATATGTTTTGTTGATAGTGGAGAGGTAGCAGATATACTGTGACATGAAGGGTGGCATTTCCAAGGTGCTCATGACTCTGTGTACACCAGTATATGTGTATTCATCGTATACACACACACACACACACACACTCACACATACACACGCATGCACGAATAGCACTGACCCCAAAATTGGGCCACCACTTATTTATTCTAGGCTTGTTTTTTTTTTTAATTTTTATTGAAGTATAGTAGATTTACAATGTTGTGTTAATTTTAGACACATTTTCATATCTAGTCTTGTCATGACAGTTGCCCAAGTTGCTTCAATTAGGATCTCTGTGTAAATTCTAATGAAATCCTATAAGCTTGTCCTGCCAGGTCTTTATTGTTGCAGCGCCCAACAGAAATTGTCACTCTGTTCCTTGTTCTCTGTTGAAAACCAATTTCCAACTTAAAATTATTTAAATATATTGTAAATGTTCATTTTTAAAAAAATGTGTCTACCTAAGGATAAAGCTTCAAATACTTCTGAAGGGTTGATCCTTAGGGCTCAGCTTTCGGATTTAGGTGGGTGACCTATTATATTCTAGCCATGTTGGAAACTAATAATGGACATCATTAATATTATTATAATGCATCTTAGTAGTAGCAGTAATATTAACTATACATCATACTGAATTTATCATTCATCTCAAATCGATACCCAGATGCATATTAATGCATATTGCAGGTTTTCCTGTGAAACAGGTGAGAGCATTGTGTCAAGGAGAGTGATGATGCTCTCTCTCTAGCACGTAGCTGAGATGTAGTAAAGGTTATACCAACTGCCAGGTATTTTCCTGATGACTTGTTAGTGTACCAACTTAATTATGTATTAGGTGAAATGTTTATACAATACAATTTTAAATGTAATGATATTTGGTTTTAAAAAATAAATCGGGCTTTCATTTTTGCTTGCTTTGGCATCATATTGTTTGTGAACGAATTTTCTACCTTTAGTATATGCCCTTCCCGGTGAACCTTCTCATTTGTAAGTTTCTTGTTTCTAGTTGTGGCCTTTTATTTTCCACCTAGAGAATTTTCTCTGGTGCTTGTTGTAAAGCCAGTTTTGCAGTGCTGAATTCGCTTTGGCTTTGCTTGTCTGTAAACCTTTTGATTTCTCCTCCAAATCTGAGAGCCTTGCTGGGTAGTGTATCTTTGGTTGGGTAGTGTATCCTTGGTTGGATTTCATCTCATCTTTTAATAGGCCCCAATGAATGATGTAATTTTAAACTTACCTATTGTTAGAAAGATAAATACTGAAGCAAAAGAGACGCAACTGAAAAGTTGTTTATATGGTGATGTTTTGAATGATATACCTACATATCTGTATACAAAATGCAGAAAATATACACTCACACTCATCTGTGGATAAATTTCATAGACTCTGAGACCTTAACTTGACTCAAGAGCTAGCAGGTTTCCCCCCTTATTTCAAAGATAAGTTGTTTGAATGAGTATAAGTACCCAGACTTAAACCACAAACTGGAATCAGAATCTTCTGTTTCTGGGAGTTCCTGTTATGGCTTAGGGGTAATGAACCTGACTAGTATCCATGAGGATGCCGGTTCAATCCCTGACCTCGCTCAGTGGGCTAAGGATCCAGCATTGCCATGAGATGCAGTGTAGGTCACAGACACAGCTCAGATCTGGCATTGATGTGTGGTGTAGGCTGGCAGCTACATCTCCAATTTGACCTCTAGCCTGGGAACTTCTATATGTCACGGATTCAGCCCTAAAAAAAAAAAAAGAGCATTTCTCTGTTTCCTTATACCGAGTCTAAGAGCTTTCTGATGTACAACACTACCTCCCAAGAGCATTATTCTTAGAATTTCTCTCACATTTTCATTCTTTAGTCTTTTTTTTAAAAAAAAACAGGATTTCTTCTCTGATTTGTATTGAAAGGAAAAGGATCTCTATTATCCTGCACTTTATGGAAATGCACCACATGAAGGGCTTTTTGTACCAGCTTTTCATTTCTGGTCTTCTCTGTCACAAAAGACTCTTCACTTTTGTAGTTGAAATCATTTGTAATTATGAATTGTGCTTTTAAAATTCATCAATGAAATCTTTGATTTAAAAATGAGGTTCCAGAAGAAAGGTCGGAGGGGGAGGAATGGAATTTAATGCAGGAGAATAGTTTCAGAGAAACGACAAAGGGGAGGCTTCCCACCTAGAGCCCTGTCTTGTAAGGCAGCAGGAAAAATAAAGATACAACGTTCTGTCCTCTTTTGGAATTGTTATCCAGGATTATTTGATATAGCAGCACACACAAAACACCTTTAGGTCATATCTTAACTGTGTGTGATAAATATATCCACTGTATACAACTTAGAGATGATGTGGGGTATCACCGACAGAGAAAAATACACAAATATTTAAATAATCAAATTTCTTTTGTTACCTTCTATTTCTTTGATTCTGATCCATTACACATGCATTTTATTTGAGAATCAGAAGTGAATAAACACTTTGAATGTGGATTTTGAGAAATCTGTACCTTTGTTCAAGATCTTCAGTTAATTACAGTTTTCATTAGATATTTCAGCAACTGGGATGTAAAAATAATCCCACTCATTTATATTATCATTATATTACTATACACGGTATACCCTATATGATGATTATCATATATAATATGTAAATATAACTAAATATTACATATTCACTCCCCAGGGAACTATCACTAGGAAGCCTTAGGTATCCTCTTAACAGTTGCTACTCCCCCAGATCTCAACTGTTTAAAAAGAGGGTGAGAGAGAAAGAAAGGGAGAGAGAACGGGAGGGAGGGAATGAAGGAAATAAATATAAATAACTCAGGATAATGTGGTCTGTCTTGGCTGTAGAAGTTAACCTTTGAAGGATCTGGTCTGTTCATTTCTGCTGTAGCCTTTGACTGCACACATGATGTCACTGATGGAGACAAGCCCTATGTCATCACACAGAAACCTATTTCTGACATCCTCAGTGGTCCAGATCCTCGTCAAGCCATGGTGCTCTCCGCAGTAAACCTCACATTCTGCTTCATACCTCACATCCACTGAGACATGCCTCTAAGTCACCACCACTGCGGTGACTAATTCTATGGCACCTCCACCATCAGCTCTGTCCATTCCTCACTTTCTCCAGCCTTTTTATTGAGCAAGGGTCACTAGCCCAGTGTCCTTCAAGTATGAGATTTGGGGAAATTCACTGACCTTTTCTAAAAACCTGTCTTAGGTAGGGTGTCCTATGTGCTAGTCATCAAAGCTTGGGTTTCCTTTTTCCCAGAACCCTCAGGCTTCTTAGGAAAATAGAACCTCCTTATTTCTGGGAACCAACCTGAAATATCGGGAAGCAGAAAATGTCTATGAGATCTTCACTTATTCTTTTTTTCTTTTATCCTTCTGTTGCAACTAACATGGGTCTCTCCTGCACCAAATTCACATAATTTCAGGATACAACACTAATGATTCATTCAGAATTAAGAAAATATCCTGTAATGAAATAGGCTGACTCAACTTCTTGTTCTCAGAGGCACCCATATAAAATTTTAAATTACCTCTGCTCGGTGGTTAATCTTTACTATCTGCATCTGGTTAACAGCTTTTTCCCCCCAAATTCTTTGTTAAGGAACTTAAAGCTTTAAAGTTGGATTAGCCTACCATGCTGTTTAAAATACTCTCCTTCCTGAAAGGGAGAAGGAGTATTAAAAATAAAAACACTTAATTGTCTTTCTTATTATTGCTTTTGGCTAGAATAATTATGTCATGTGAGCCTTAAAAATGAAAAGGAAAGTTAACAACTAACAACTTCTGCTATGCTGGGCCATGTGATTTGCACACCAGTGACTGCAGTTTAGCTCCCAACCTTGAAGCAGCTCATAAATTAGTTGTAATTTTTCTTACTCTTTGGTTACAGGAGTTCCATAATATCATAAACCCGTCAGCCTCTACCCACCAAATTCTCTGATCATTCTCACAACATCACTTTGCACTTTCTGATAGATCATTCTATTTTCTTAAAAATATTAGTTATTATTATTATTTTTTAAATTTTATGGCTGTCCCCTCAGCATGTGGAAGTTCCTGGGTGAGGGAATGACTCCAAGCTGCAGCTGCAAGCTATGCAGCAGCTGCAGCAATGACACATCCTTTAACCCACTGTGTTGAGCCAGGGGTTTCCACATTTCTGCATTTCCACAGTGAGCTGAGCCACTGCAGTCTGACTCTCAACCCACTGTGCCACAGCAGGAACTCCTCTACTAGAACAGTCTTTTTTTTAAGTTTTATTGACGTATCATTAAGTTATGATGCTGTGATAGTTTCTGCTGTACACCAGGTCATTCTTCTCCACATACGGTCTCCTGGTATTTTTCCTGTGGTAATAAAATCAGAATCATCCTCCTATGATCCAACTTTCATCTCTAGATATTGCCCTACTACTCTGCTCCTCTGTACATCAAAACTTTTTGAAGAAGCTTTGCTATGACAATTAAGATTATCATGATCGTTATCTCCACCTCCTCTCCTTTCTTTTTCGTTTGTTTGTTTGTTTTGAAATCAACGCCTTCAGATTTTGCTCAGTTCTTTGCATCAAAAATTCTGGTGATAAAGTCTCCAGTAATACCCATAAGGCTGAGGCCAGTCCCTACATTATTGCTGGTATCGCTTTCTGCTCTCAAACACTGAAGTACCTCAAGCTTCAGCCTTGGATCTCTTCCCCAGCTACATTTACTCTTTGGCTGGCCTCATCCAGTAGCATGGCCCTAAGGGTGCTACAGACATCCGTGTTTTATTTCCAGCTCAGAACTTTCCTCTCTATCCTGAACTCCGTTTCCCAACCGGCCCCTTGAATGTCTCATTGGCATATCAATCTGCCTTGTCCAAAGCTGAACGCATGATATCCTTCTTTCCCAAGCCTACTCCTCCTGCTTCTCCTCTGAGTTCCTGGAAACTCTGTCCTTTCCATTTCTTAGGCCAAAACTTCAGTGTCTTTCCTGACTCTTCTGAGGTCATTTTCTTGTTGCTGTTTTTTTGTTTTTTTTTCCCCATATCCACATCTAATCCATCAGCACATTCTTTTGGCGGTGTCTTCAGTTTATACATAGGTTTTAACTACTTTTCACTACTTACACCACCCTAGCAATTATCATCATCATCCCTTACCAAAATTGTGGCAATTACCTCCTAGCTTGTCTCTTGGCTTTTACTTTTGCTCACTGCGATTATATTAATACAACAGAGCAAGCGAGGTTACCCTGTTAACCTATAAGTGAGGTCCCATCAATTCCCTGTTCAAAGCCCTCACTAGCTTCCCAGCTCAATCAGAGTAAACACCAAAGCCCTTTCAAAGCCCTAAAGTTGCTCTGCAATCTGTGTCCCCATTTGACCTCTGAACCCATATCCTGTAATTCTCACCTATCCCGGCCTGTGCTGGTCCTGACACACTGGCCTCATTCTGACCCCAGGCTTTTGTGCTCACAGGCTTTCCCTTGCCTGTGATGCTGCTTCCTCTGATATTGCAGAACAGCACACTTCCTCGCTTCTCTAACGTCTTTGCTCCAATGCTGCTTTCTCTGTGAGCCTGTTCCAGACAAAATTACAATCTCCCTCATGAATCTCCCCCTTTCCCCTGATTTTTCTTCATAGGAGTTACCACTATGTCACATACTATATATTTTTTCAGGTGCTGGTGTTATTATTTATTGCCAATTTCCCGCCACTGTAATGTAAGCTGTGTTATCACAGGGGTTTATGTCTGCCTTGTTATGTGCTCTCTCCAGTTGCCTGGAATAGTTGCTGACACAGAGTAACCACTGGGAAAGTATTTATTGAATGAATGAATGAATTACAGAAATGTCCTCTCTATTTTTTTCTCTCCTGGCCATGTCTGAAAGTCCCTAATTATAGCTCTACAAAAGACTCCTGGTCTTCTTCTCTCTTCCAAACTCAGTTGTAGACCCATAGAATCTCAGGAAGCCCAGCTGAGTCCTGTCTAACACTGCACCCATTGTCCTTTTCCTTCTGTCCTGTCAACACACAGTGATCATAATCATAAATATACTCACAATGGTTATCATACTTACCGAGTACCAGCTCTGTCCTGGGTGCTCTATTAGGCTTTACATATGTCATCTGCTTTAATTTAATCCTCACAAACTAGGAACAGGGCTGTGGGGCTTGTTTCCCTGCTCCTGCAATTCATTCTTGTATTTGGCCATGACCTTAGGCATCCCGTTTTCCAGGATAACTTCTAGTCTAAAGAACGGTAATTTCTGTTAACTTCTGGAACTGCACTGACTACCTCCTGGGAGTGGGTACTCGGGAACAACCAGAACAGAGATAAGAAGCCTAGGAGAAGATCAAGTTAGTAGAAGGACTGATGTTCTTAGAGACATGAGCATAATAACCATTAGCATATATTGTATGCTTACTGTGAGTAGGGACTGTGCAAAGGCTTTATATTATTATTTCATTTAGATGCTTGACTCTCTCCATTTGACCAGTGAGGGGAATGAGGCTTAAAAGCCTAAACAACCAGTCCAAGATCTCAGTTACTGAATACAGGTTCTAGGATTTAGATCTTGGTAACTGGAAATCAGAGCCCTTGATCATAAGCACATGGCTTTAGTTGGAGTTATCTGCAGGAAGATTAATTGGATTAGCATTTTTCAGTAGCACTCTCTGTGGCAGACACTGTACTAAGTGCAAAGGACATAATCTGAACAACAGAAAGAGAAATTCTTTCTTCATTAAACTTTCCATCTAGTCCAGGTAGGAACTATTTTGTTACCATAAGCAAAGACAAATTTTTACACAGTTAGAAATATGGGTCATCTAATACCTTTGAAAGTGTGCCTTTTCAGCACTTAGTGTTTAGTCTTTATAACACCTCTTCAGAATAGACCATTTAGGTTCTCTTTGTGGCAGTTATAGCTTAAATTTCAGTGAAATGAATAATATTTCATTGGTAACTTCGTATTTTTAATGTGCTTGTGTTTTGTGCTGCTTAATTATGTGATATCATCAGCCTAGTGAATGTAAAGGCTTTTATTTATTCACTGACATTATTTCACAAATATTCTTCATTTTCTTCCATTCACATGGAATGTTCTCAATATATGCTCACTGAATTCTTCTTAGGTAGGACAATTTGTATACACATTTAGACACACACTCCTTTTGAATGGGAGATGAGAGTGCCAGGGGGTACAGCAATTTATCAAAAACTTGTAGCTGAGCATGGAATCAGAACACCCCAACATCTGAGCTTAGGATCTGAGGTGTGTGCTTTAGTCCCCTGTGTCCTTAAGAAAGATACTCAGATGTCAACAGTAGACGAATTTTAATAGGCAGATGTAACTCAGCTCCCGGTGAGAAGAGCTGGGTTTTATAGAATTAAGCAAGTGTATTCGTGAGGAGCTGAAGTTCTTAAGTCGCCCATCAAACCTGCAGTGAGCACGAAAAATGACATGAGGTGGGGATTTTTAATTTGCACATATCTGCTTGACCCATTCCACAGGTGAAAATGTAGCTTTCCTCGCATCAGCAGGTGTTCAGATGTGTCCCAGCAGTTTTGAGACATGGGGACAAAAAAACATCACTTTCACCTCAAGTTTGAAAGAGTTGACAGATGCCAGAGGGAGGCTTTCTGCAGGCAGTTGGCACTGCCTGTTTTGTTTTGTTTTGTCCCTGTGGAAATTCCATTTCTCATACTTAGGAGTGCTGTGTAAGACAGACTTTTTTTTTTTTTTCCTGGAGGAGCATGAATCCTGTCTATGCCACAACTAATCTTCTGGGAGGTAGTTTTGATTGAAAGAGGTATGTGTGTGTCAGTGTTTCTCCTTTCTTAATTGCTTCAGATGAATATACAGAAATTGGTAGACTGTTTATTTACTTATTTATTTTTATGGCTGCACTTGCAGTGTATGGGAGTTCCTAGGCTCTAGGTCGAATCAGAGATGCAGCTGTCGGCCTACACCACAGCCACAGCAATGCCAAATCTACTACCTCTGCTACTACAGCTTGTGGCAATGCCAGATCCTTAACCTACTGAGCGAGGCCAGGGATTGAACCTGCCTCATTATAGATATTAGGTCAGGTTCTTAACCTGCTGAGCTACAATTGAAACTCTGGAAACTGGTAGACTTTTAAGAGAGATTCTCTTTGTATTAATCGGACAATCAGGGATTGCTCTTTAGGACACAGGTGACCAGGTATCCCTGAGCTAAAACTAGAGCAGTGCAAGGCAGTATCAGCTAGTGGTCCCATTTAGATCACAGTACTATGCTTTTGAATCACTGCAGCCTACTAATTAGGGGGACCACCCTCACCTGCCAAACAAGTTCTAGAAATTGTTAGAATTAGTCCGCTTTTGAGAGGCAATATATGTTCCAAAAGTTGGTGGGATAACTTTTAGAAAGATGAGGGGAGCCGAGGTGGGCAATGCCCAATCAAGGAGTACACATCTGTCACTGACGTTTTTCTCCCTGCATCCCTAGGCCAGTCAATTTCCCTTTCATGTATCCAAGCCAGAGGGATGTTTCTCAGCAAGTGCATGAAGCTCTCCAGTCGTGGCCTTTTATTTCCTGAGTCTCATGGTCATTAGAGGAACAATAGCTACCTCATGTCACTGGGATGCCTCAAGTTTTGTGAAGATGCCCTTAGGGACTCTGGCATCACAATTGCTCTGGAAAGGGGCTCTGGCCCCATATCCCAACAAAGGAGCATCTGTTGAAGGCCTTTTTGCTTGAAGTGGTTCTATTCAGTCCTAGGCCAGAGCATAGCTCTTTAAATCACCAGCCCCATTGTTCAAGGTATTTCTTGGGAAAAAAGCATGTGTAGGTCCTTTAACTCTATTTGTTTAGTCAATGCTGAAAATGTCTCACCTTTGGGTTTGTCACCACAAGACTGGGCACAATGGCAACAGTAATCCCCAGTCACTAGCTTAAATTTGATCCAGCTCTCCCTGACTTGCCCTGTATTTGGCAGAGCAGTGTTCTGGTGTAGACACTGAGGAAACAGCTATGATTTTATTCATTTTATAAGTGATAAAAGTGCTTGTGTCTTCAAGCCCAGTGAACAGGGCTTTCATAAAAATTAATTCAATGCTGGTTGACAAATTGCATTACCAGAAATAATAATTCCATTATCTTTTCTTACTACTTTAGAGTCAGGTAGTTTCATAGTTGAACTCAATAAAAATAGCTGTCCAAAACCTGGATGCATTGCTTACTTGTAAGTCTGCCTTGAAGCTCCAGGGTTTATACAGAGCAGCACTGCTTTCTAGGGCTTTCATCTATCCTGGTTCCTTGCTGCTGAAATAGGGCTATGCAGCAGGATGTCAAGAAGACATTGATTAATATGTCCATGGTTGATCTAACATAAAAAAAATTGAGGTTTCCTAATGGAAACAACATAAAAATTCATATGAAATTATAATGCAAGTTACGAACTTCAGAGCACATTTAACTTTATGGGGATCTCTCTTATCCATTCTACTTTCTTAGATGTTTGGGGGAGTTGATTACTTTAGGGGATATTGTTGGGAGGGTGCTTCAGGGAAACAGTTTCAGAAACATTGGTTCAAATCCATTTCTGCCTCTCGTGCATGGATGCCACATTTTGTACCTCTCAAAGGATCGGTTGGCCTTGATTGAGATCCCAGTATTCATCATGCTTGTAATTGCAATATTGGCTTTTCCACCAAAATAGCAGCATTCATTAATGATATTTCTCCCAGATAACTTAGGCTGAAATGAAACTACAATTAGTCTTCTGCGGATTTCAAATTAAAACACACAGTACGGTGAGCTTTCTGAGTTTCCACAATCAAAAGAAAGTGTATCTAGTATTTGTTGAATGTTACTCTATTGTAAGCACTTAGCTCAATCCTTTACATACATTTGCTAAAAATGCTGTAAGCTGCCCTTGTTATTGTCCTCATTTTGAATATGAGAAAGCAGAGGCTTGAACACTGGACTCAACTGGCTCAAGATTACACAGGTAGTAAGGGCCAAAGCTGAATTCTCCAACCCAGGTAGCCTGAGCTTGAGTCCATGTACTCAATTATTCTTGCTGTGGTTCTTCCCACTGTTGCAATATTTTAAGAAGAGTTCACATAGAAAAGATTCTTTATGGTGAGCTCTGAATGACTGCTTGGATAATAATTTTATATACATAGATATTCATCAGAAATCAATGAAAAAAATTATTTATGCTCATTCCTTCAACAGAGATTTTGTATCCCAGCTATATGCCCAGGTTCTTTGGATGCAGATATGAATAAGGCTAGTTCTCTTCCTTGTCTAGCAGAGTAGACAGGCATATAAATAAAATATGAAACAATCAAATAATGACAAGATGAAACAATATGAGCTATAAAAGAGGCGGACAGAGAATACAGCCCAGGCATACTTTACCGCATAGACTTAGAATTCATACTGGGAATCGAGATGATGTAGTGACCATAAAAAATGTTCCTCAAAAGGGCTGATTATAGTGAAGGACAAGGAGGAGCAGGGACAAGGATGGAGATGGAATAAATCTCTGGGGAGTCTTTCAAACTCGCTGGATGATTTTGCCAGGCTCTTTGGAAGCATTTAATTGCTAATTCTTATTAGTTTCTGAAGTGGATTTCATTGGCCAACCTCATCCCATGCCTTCAGGCAAAACTTCACATTAATGGTAGCATTCGTTTCTCATTAATTTCTTTGGTTTTTGTTGATGGCCAATTCATAGTTAATATGTTTAGCAATGTAAACATTTTCATTAATACAGCAAATGCAAACTTACTACACCAACCAGTGATGCCCATGGTAAAGAGCCAAGGGATGTAAGCAGTGAGAGAGTTGGATTGAGCCAACTCTCAGAGGACAAATAATGTCCTTCCAATTGTCTTATTCTCCCATGATTGCCATTGACACACCTATTTCAAAACTCATAGACGTTACTACATTAAATTCCTGCTAGATTTTTAAAGTTATAGTTTCAAAAGTAAAGCTTTTGCTTGTTTAACTGCTCCTCTCTCTCTTTTTTTTTTTTTTTTAGGACTAGATATGCAACCACTATAAGTAGTCTATGATTTGCTTATGCTTAACTTTGACATCCTACATGTTTTACAAACTGACAACAAATAAGATACCTAATGTATGCTGACTTTAGTCTTTGGATCATCATTGTAAAAACATGTTTAAGCCACCTTCTAGCGATGCTGCTGTTAGCCGACAGTTTGAGTTAGGCAACATAACCATCTTGGCATTTGGAGAACTGTTTATCCAATTCTATTAATATTAAGATATACTTATTTTATAAGAATGAGTGGGAAATGTGGTAAGAAGTACAAATCTTGTAAACTTTGATAATTACATAAAAAAAACTGGGCTTGACAAAAATGGTGACATTTTAGCTTTAATTAGATGTTCATGTGACTTAGGTCGGTATGTTGAGCAGGATATGCTCACTGCTATAGCAAACAAAATCTCAATGGTTTAATCAAGGCAGGAAAGGTTTTTAATTGCTCATGTTACAGCCAAATAGGAAGCAGTACCTCTTCGTGTTCTAGCAAGTGATTCAGAGACCCAGGCATATTCTTCCTGTGGCCATGACTGAAACCTCTCAAGTCTCCATCTGATCTTCTGTCTCCAGCTGACAGATGAGGGATGAAGGGAAGGGGGAGATTACACAGAAGACTTGGGGACCATGTGGCTGGGAGTGGCACATACCACTTTTACTGACATTCTTTGGATGAATTTCGGTCACATGGCCCCAGCTTGTTGCAGAAATGCTTGATAGTGTCCCCAGGGGAAAAAAAAAAATGGAAAACGGTTTGGTGATTCCATGGCTTTCCCTCTGTCCCAGCTGGGCAAATGTGTTAGACTGTGAATAACCAGAAAAAGACTTAGTAACATATGTAAAACTCTATAACTACTGTCAGAACTTTAAAAATTGCCTATCGGAGGCAAAATATCCTCTGGGCTATGACGATTTGTGGCATCTTAGAAATAGATCTTGTTCTTCTCCCACCATTGCCCTGCTCTGTTACATGAAGGTCTATGTGGGCTTATGGAAATGGGAACAAACAGCCTGCCCTTGTTCAAGCACTGGGTTCTAGAGAATTTAAAGAAGAGATAGAAATTCTTAATATTTTCCCCATAAGACTGGAAATGTACATGACACAACCATCTTTCCTATATTCTGGATTTTTCTATCTAACTGTCAAATCTCTGGTAACATCAAGGAAGGGAAACTACAGCTCACAACCTGGTCAGCATGCCCAGGGATTGACAAAGACAGTCACATTAGAGTAAGGATTATAGAAAGCCAGGAGTGGGGTTATGGAATTCCAGGATAGAAAAAATGTGATTTGAGGGGTTTCTAAGGACTCAGCAGATGGGAGACTTCCAAATACTTATGTCAGGAAACCCCGTGAGTTCCCAAACAAGTGTCCCTGTGTGTTTGCTAAATCTGTGCACACGACATAAACGCTCTCCAGTGGGAGACAAAATATCATATTCCCCGACAGCTTTAAAATGGTCTAAAGCTCTGTATCGGCTGTTGATCCCTTTATCATACTTATTGTCTCTGGAATTAGATGTTGATCTCCTGGAGGGCAGGGGCGCTAACCTTCAAATCTAATTTTGTGTCACAAACACAGTAAAAGTTAAAAGAACTGCCCACTTACAGTAACAAATAGGCAGACGCTGCCAGAAGACACTAAAAAAGAAGAATCTCTGCCTGACGCTGACCTCCAAGTGCTGAGGCAATCCTGGGTCTTTGTCTTGGCCACGGGTTATGGGAGACCTACTCTATTCTCACCCTGAAAATAGAATGTCAATTCCCTCTGCTGGCTGCTTTTATTTATTTATTTATTTATTTTGAAGTGTAAAAGAGAACACATGTAGCCCTTTTCATTGGTGTGTGTCATTATTGAGGGTTATCAGTGATGCTTCAGGATCATGATTAGACTCAATAAATTATCTGTGAGTGATGCATACTATCAACCCAGGTAAATCTAAATGAAAACGCAGAAATGATTTGGGGCTCTGGGTCATGGTGCGAACTTGAAATGTATTTCCCAGCACAGCATCTTGCCAGAGGAAGAAGAAATCAGGTAGAGCAAAATAGAAGGGGACCTGTGGTAAATATTAACAGGATGATGACCGAGAAGACAGGTTCTCACAGGTGCTTCTAAGCCCTGCAATCAGATGCGCCCTCCAGAGCCTTTTTTTTTTAATCATGGAAAGGCATAATGAAAAATTGGCACTCTCAAAGATTTTGGAATACTTTATATGACCTTGCCAAACCTTGAATGTTCATGACTGTTTCTCTCATATGGAAATGTTTGCAGTTCTGTCTTAACATGAAGGGCAGGGAACTGAAAAGAAATCTGCAATAATGAAGTCAGTTTCCACGGCAGAACAATGACCTCATTGCTTCCTGTGGCAGCAGTGAGGGAGTGCAGGGTCTCCTGCAGGCCTCTGGAGGTTGTCCCATCACAGTGGGGCTACTAGACTGGAATAGGGTTATGCATAGCAAGTTATGTGTGGACCAGGCATTGCCATCCTCTGGCTCCCCCTGCAGGCTGGCCTCATCTTCTCTTCCGGTGGGTACGCAGATTCCATCACGTGCTATAGAGGTACAGTGGCAGAGGCCTCTTGGTTTATGTATCTTAAAGTCTTTATTAACTACTTTATTAACTGTGATTCACACAATTTCCTGAATCCATGCCATGCCTAGAAGAGAAAGTTTGTAGGAGAGACTTATGACTATGGTGTGATACTTCTTTACAGGATATCTTTCATAGGTGTCTTTACCCTGTGGTGCAACAGACAGAGGTACCATGAGATTCTTTTTACTATCTTGGACTAAACTCCCCGCTGTGCTAATCCCTTATCCCCACAGTCCCTGATCTTGGGCACCTTCTGTCTCCACCTACCCCAGCTTTCTCCCGTTCTGGCCCACTATCTTTACTCACCTGCCTTCTCCTCTAGGGGGCACCATTCCCACCACTCTTTAATATTGTCAGAGGGATTCCCTCCTAGCTCCTTTATTTTCCCTGATCTACTTGGCTGACCAAAGTGAAACTAATCAATAACTGTGCGATTTTATTGTTGGGATAGACATATTATCCCTTCCAATTTCTTTTTTTTTAATTTGTATTTTTATTTTGTCTTTTTAGGGCCACACCCGCGGCATATGGAAGTTCCCAGGCTAGGAGTTGAATAAAGCTGCAGCTGCCGGCCTACACCACAGCCACAGCAAAGCGGGATCCAAACTGTGTCTGTGAGCTACACCACAAATCATGGTAACGCTAATCCTTAACCCACTAAGCGAGGCCAGGGATCAAACCTGCATCCTTATGGATACTAGTCAAGTTTGTTACTGCTCTGAGCCATGATACGAACTCCCACTTACTTAAAATATTATTTTTTAATTGAAGTAAAAATTAATTTTATTGATTTACAAGGTTGTGATAATTTCTGCTCTACAACAAAGTGGTTCAGTCATACATATACCCATATCCATTCTCTTTCAGATTCTTTTCCCATATAGATCATCATAGAACACTGGGTAGAGATCTCTGTGCTATACAGCAGGTCTCCATTGGCCAGTCATTCCAAATACCTCAGTGCGCATAGGCCAAACCCAAACTCCCAGCACCTCCCTCGCACCCTCCTCCCCCACCTGTCCCCTTTGGTAACACTTACTGCGCTCCTACTGTGTGCTGGTTTCCAGGGTTATCAAGTGAATAAGGTGTGCTTTCTTCTAAAATGCACACAATTGTCTGGAACTGAATGTGTGAGTGATATTTCTCTGTGAATGGATGTACATTGTAAAGGGCCATGGAGGGCATTAAGCCAAAGGAACAAATATCACTTAGTATTCCAGGCAGAGCTAATAGGTTAATCTTTTTTGTTTGGGATCTATAGGAACAGAAGGGATTGGGAAACTTATCCAGAAATAGAGATAATATGACTGTATATGTGATAGCTCACAACTCAGACTTCGTGGACTCAAGTTTCAGTTATTCATTCATAATATCTCTTAAGGACAGGAGGGAGGACTTATTTGAAAAATACACATTTTCTGTTCTTGCCTGCAAAAAGAACCACCATGGAGCACGTTAAAGGGCCTCTTGGGGTGTCCCAAACATCTGTGGCCTTCCCTTGCATATTATATCCCTGGAGATTTGTGAAATTCAGCTTCAGATTTGCTGATTCAGTGGACTGAATTTAGTGGATGTACTGACAGAGGGAGATTCAAAGCTCAGCACTGAATTCTACTTTTGGCTTTAGATCCCGTTGACCTGGTGCCAAATGAATATGTCGTTTTCATGAATCACTGTTTTTACTCTTTAAGAGAAAGGAAGTTTCTTCTGGGTAACTTGACACTGACCACCATGGGAATGAACTCCGTTTTCTTGCCCCAAGTTCAGGTTTGCAGCCTGTCCTCACAGGTTGTTTCAACACTTTTAATTAGGGACAGTATCTAACAACCCCCAGATGCCTGTAGGAAGAACATGGTCACAGGGGTAGAGGATCCTGGGCCAGAAATGTTGCAGGAGAAGGAAAACAATAGTACTTTCTTGACTGGAGGAGTTATTTACCCAATCCCCAGCCCTATCTTTCAAAGTGAAGGGGGGCCAGTCATTCCTGTGCACATTAGGAAAGCTTACACATTAAAACCTAAAGCTGTATTAGGGACATTTTCCTTTTGGTAACTCTATTGCTAACGAGCAGACAAGGTTTTGAAAAAAATCAAGGTTTCAAAGTTGCCTGCTATTTGAAATTCAGTTCACTAGATGGTTCTGTTGTTTATAGAAGCTCATTTCTGCTTTGAGGCTCACGGTTTTGTGGAAAGGGCCCTTTCGGATTTTTTAGAGTATGTGGTCTCTGGCCCCTGCTTCCAGGTATGTGGATGCCAAGCTTCCAGCCCTTCATTCATGGTTCTCAGGTAACTCATCTTTGAGAGTGTGGCCTTTTATGATGCTTCTTTAGTTAAGACTCAGATTCTAAGCATTTGGCTGATGACATCAGTGTCTACTCAGTCTTAGATGATTGATAGATTTAACAAGCCAGTTGGCATGTCCCATAATATATCACTCTCCTCCATGTTTGACTCAAGGTCACTTATCTTTATCCAGGGCCTTTGTTTAATTCCTCAACAGGGTCTTGCTGCTGAGAGACTCAACCCCTCCTATAAGTTAACCTTTGAAATGCTGAGCCCAGAGAGTCCACTGAAGACCCTTTTACCTTCTTCAGATTTACTTCACAAGTTTATCAGTGACCCTAAATAAACTCCACTTACAGGCTGTATTTTTTTAATCAATTGATAATAATGTCGCTACAGTTTTTTCTCTGTCTTTAAGGTGTTTTAGGACCCTTTGTCCTATTGAAACTTTAGGAGGAGCACTGACAGCAGAGGCCAGCCTCAAGCTACACAGACACCTTCAGTAGAAGACATTCTCTTCAGCTTTCTGTCCTTAAGTTCTATAGGCTTATCAGAGAACCAAGTCACAAAGCAACAGATACAGCATCACCATCCCGGGGTAAAGCTAGAGCAGAGTGGAAGGAGAAGAAGGCAGGCATTGTGGTGGAGAGGAGAGGTGATTGGAAGACCCACTGAGAGAAGAACAGAACGAAAAAGTTCAGGATTCCAAATTCACCCACTTTTCATACTTCCTCTCTGCCTTCTCCAAGTCTTGCTTGCTCCTTTCAGTTCTGTCAGAGGTATCAGTTGAAGCCTTCAGGTTTGAGACAGTAATGGATTTTTAACTTCAGTGTCAAGTGGCAGAATTGTATAGGTAAAGAAATGGAGGCCCAGAGAAGTGAAATCAGTTCTCCAAGATGGCACAGCTAGACAGAGACAGGCCCAGGGAATAACTCAGATCTCTACCCCATTGTTTGGATCTTCCCTTTGGCCTTTTCCTGGCTCAGAGAGCCAAAGGAATGGCTTTCTAACTACATTAGAGAAAACAGGGGGAATAGGGCCTCTGAACTGCTTTTCTTTAGTCTGCTTAATGAGCTTCACCTTTTGGTCTTTAAAATTCTTCTCATTTCCTGAGTTGGTGTCTACTAAAGCTTAGGAAAGTAAATCATGCCTCTGATATTAGGTTATTGTTTAGGCTTTCTCTGATTTGGTTAAGAAAAATATAGAGAAGTTCTAATCAGGCCGATTGATCATGATTTCAATCATGCTGCTGCCAGCTCCCCTCCCCCACGGTCACAGGCTGCTGAAGTCTAATCTTGGAAATTCTAGGTGGAAACCCAGAAAATGCTTCAGCCACCTGCACTTCACTTTCATCGTGTCTAGAGATAGATAATACGTAAGCAACTTCATGGGGCTGTTTTAAGGCCTTTCCGTTGACATCTAGAAGGAAAACAGAATGTGTTCGAGAAACATTCAAATTCAGTACTAAAGCATCAGGGTAAAGCTAATATGAAAATAACTGCTTGCAAGCAAATGAACACAAAGCTCCAACAGTGGCAGAAAATAATGCGTACAAGGTGGATAATAAATAATACCATTAAACCCTTGTATCGTGCTCGCTTTCTGTCAAGGTAAAAGATGCAATATTTATTGCTGGGCCCGTAATTACTTTTGTGCTTGAAACAGGAAAAAATTGGGTTGATGATACAGGAAGGTGTAAGCCAAGGGTTTTTTTTTTTTTCTTTTTTTTTTCCGCCTGTGGAGGTGGAGGTAGAGGTAGAGGTGGGATGAGCTTTCATTGTCCTTAAAAGAGAAGGGAGATTTTTATCGACATCTCCTTTCTACCAGCCACCCAAGAAAAAAGTGTTGTGCTATTTAAGCCATTAGGGAGGATTCTTGGGCCTTCCTGAGCTGTGTGGTTGAGGTGCAGAAGAGGGTGGGGGAGGGGAATGAGGGTGATTAGAATTAAGGAAAGGTTTGCAGAACAAAGGATAAATATTAAATGTAATAACTGTGAATTTCCCCTATCGGTGTATTTCTGTCTAGCCAGATAAATTATTTGCAGCTATTACAACAGCTTGAATCTTAATTTCGGTCAGGATTTCTACCCTCACCAATCCTGTTCCCACTTAACACCATCTTCTAATGTTTTCCATAATTTAAAGAGAATCATTTGACATAATTTCACCAAGAGCACTAGTTCTTTTCCAGATAAGGACTTCACTCATTATTTCAGGAAGAACTTTGATACCATCTTGAATCATTTGAATCCTAAAACAACGGAGACAAAGCTCTAGTGGTAGATACAAACCCACAGCATCACTAAAGTCAGTTTCCTTACCTACAGCACAAGCTCCGTGAAAATCAAAATCTGTTCTCTGTGAGTTTCAAGGCTAAAAGCAGGGTACTTGCATCTTTGGGACCTGAGAGCTGAAGCCATATTTTATATTCCATTAATGTAGATGCATTGTTTCTTTTCCCTTTTGTTCTTTTGCTTTCATTTCTGACCAAGATCAGTTGAAGTTTTATTTCAAATCATCTGGTTTGTCTGCGTAGAGAATCTCAGATTGAGATTTGCGATTGTTCCAGGGCGGAATGTGTATATGTTTGCGTGTGTGTTCATGTGGGTGTTTAATTGCAATGATGTGAAATGCTCTCTGAGCCGAAGGCAGTGGTTTTTCCTTTACTCATTTCATGTTGCACAGATTATGGTGAGCTTCTCATTTATATAATCTGTCATGTAATTCCATTGCCTTTTAAGCATGCTGATTTAGTCAAAAGCATTTATTTAGAAGGGGGTACAAATTTAATTACTCCATTTCACCTTTATGCATAAATTACAAATGATGTAGTGTCTTGGGGAGACAGCACTGAATGAGTAAGATTTCCATCCTTCGGAATTCCCATCGTAGCTCAGTGGTTAACAAATCCGACTAGGAACCATGATGTTGTGGGTTCGATCCCTGGCCTCACTCAGTGGGTTAAAGATCCGGCATTGCCGTGAGCTGTGATATAGGTTGCAGACACGGCTTGGATCCTACGTTGCTGTGGCTGTGGCTTCGGCCAGCGGCTACAGCTCCTGTTATACCCCTAGCCTGGGAACCTCCATATGCCGTGGGTGCGGCCCTAGATAAGGCGAAAAGCCCAAAAAAAAAAAAAAAAAAAGATTTCCAACCTGGTCCTGGGTCTGCTGCAAATTAGCTGTGTGACTTTGGATAAGTTACTTCTTGTAAAAGTGAATGTAGGTTAACTGCTGCACACCAAAAACCCACAACAAAACGTTATTTCTCACTCCAGCAGGTGGTAACATGGGCTACATGGTACCGATGACACAAGCATGGGGATCACATGAAGCCTCATTTATGAGTGCCTTGGGGAAAACGATAGGGGTATTATGTGATATTATGAAGATTTGCTTCTCTGTTTTTTTAATTTATTTTTATTTGTATTTGTTCTTTCTTGGCTTCACCTGTAGCATATGGAAGGTCCTGGGCCAGGGATCAAAACCAAGCTGCAGTTGCAACCTAAGCTACAGGTGTGACAACACTGGACCTTTGGCCTGCTTTGCCACAGCAGGAAGCCCTTGCTCTTCCGTTTAGTCGCATGTGACCAAAAAAACAATTTTAACTAGTTTGAGGAAAATGGTGGACTTAAGAGCCAACCGTATCAGAGGCAGTCTTCACAATGCCACGTGTGGGAAGAGTCAGTGGTATCTTGGCCCCAGGGACTTTGTGGGTCAGGTATTTTTTATTTTTTAGGCTTTTCATTTGTTATCTTGTTTCTGACAGCTGAATGAGACAACTCCATTCTAGCACATCTTCTTAACAATCACTAAACTAGTGAAAAACAGCTTATTTATATATATAAAAAGGCACGGGAAAAGGTCATGATTGTCTAACAGGGAATTGGAATCCCCAAATAAATTATCTTACAAATATATCAAACTTACCTTTCCAGTTTTCTTCTGTTAAAGATGAGAACAAAAATCACATCAAAGCAAAAGAGCTCAGGCACATAGCAAGTTATGTGTGGACCAGGCATTGCCATCCTCTGGCTCCCCCTGCAGGTTGGCCTCATCTTCTCTTCCGGTGGGTACGCAGATTCCATCACGTGATATAAAGGTACAGTGGCAGAGGCCTCTTAGTTTATGTATCTAAATTTTTATCTTCTGAAAAGGAATTGACTTGATTGTGGGAACCCTCATTTCCCAGATCAGGAGAAGAGGCTGGATTCTGATATGGTTTGGTGCGTGGCACCTCAGCCATCAGCTGTAACCCAAGGACAGAGTCACCCTCTGGTAGGGGAGAATTAGCACCTTTTCTTCCCATTCAAATGCCATCTGGATGTCAGAGATTCCCAGTCTCCTCTTAATTGAGCCCCACCAGGAAGTATCTTATGCTCTGAACATTTTCTTTTTTCTCCTCTTAGATCAAATTTGCATTTCCTTTGTCCTAAATCCTCAGATCCATGTTTTCTGCTAGGCTAATCTGATAAATGTATCCCTGCTGAAGGATTTAATGATTAATCATAATTTAAGGAGCTAATGCTGTCATGGGGGCATTCTCACAGAAGTCTTCAATGTCTTTAACTGTAGGAGGGATATTCCATGTTTATGGGCCACATGTGATAGGCAAGTTGTTGTCCTGGAAAATGTGGATAATGTATAGTCAGTTAAAGTATGGCTTGTCTGGTGGGGGGAAGCTTGTTGGCCCTGGTGTTAGATTGCGAACACCAGGTGTTATCCTGAGGAAAGGTTTTAGACTTCTGAAAGTCATTTTCCTCTTCTGAAAATTGTAGGAATAATAGTAACTACCTCATAGACCTGTTTTGATAATTAAACAATATGTACAAATCTGTGTAATTCTTGCAGAGCCAGAGATGCCTCGAAAGGTCTACTAATTCTTACCTTTTGAATGCTAAAGCATACCTAGATTGTCTCTGCTTAAGGGGACGGATTTAGTCTGCCTGCTCAACCCGTATTTCTAAGGTACTGTTTTCTCTTACTGCTTTGTATTAGATAAGTCACTTCCCCCTGAAAAACCCACTTCATCATCTTGGAGAATCTAAGCAACACACCATGTGATCACTTTGTTCTTAGTGCTTTAGTCATAACTTGAAATTTCTACTATAGCCTGTAGTTTTACTTAGACAAGATTTTGGGAAAGTCTCTGGACCGCGAAGTCTACTAGGATTTCTGTAATGTCTTTGTTGTGTACTAATTTCCCTGCCTCTTTTTCTTTCTCTCTTCCATTCCGAGTGAGTTTTGTTTCAAGTGGTACTCTCTTCCTCATACACTAATTCCAAAAGTATTGTTGTTCGCCGATCCATTGAAGTGCAATTTGAGGACAAATGCAGGCAAAATTTTCTCTTATGAAATTTGATCTTTTCTGTATCAACATGGCTAGAAAAAAATAAATGAAGACCTCCCATGCTAAAGTGAATCTCTGAAGTCTATGTTCTCTCTCTCTCTCTCTCATTCTCAACTGTACTTTAACCATAGGATAGACTATTTCATAGAGAATTATTGTTGTCAGATCAGCACTATGTCTTGATTTGTAGCAAATCCTGTGTTTAAAATAGATCCTGTGTTTAAAATAGATCCTTTATAAAGGAAGGTAGGGTAAATGGGACACCAGCTTTGTGCTACACATTCCATGCAGTTCTCTTCACATAGTCAAATTTATCATTAGCCGTTATACTCAGAGTAGTCAAGAAATGTCCCCCTTAAAAAAAAAAAAAAAAAAAAAAAAGAAGAAGAGATTTGCCTCACATCCCATTTCCAGTGAGTCTGAGAACTGAGATGTGGACACAGGTTAGCCTAAATCTAAAGCACTTGCTCTGTCGGCTCTACTACCCTCATTATCCAAGACTACACCAGCCTAATAGTCCAGGGGAGAAAAAAAGTAAACATTTCTAACTAATTTGTTAAATAGAGATAAGCGTGACTACTTCAATTATCACCCTATTATAATTCATTGGCTTAAGATGAGGATTCTTCTCATGCTTCTTACAGTTATTAAAGCGAGACAAAGAACATAGCTGTAAATGAACAACACATTCCTTGCGCATCCATTTCCTACAGTGAAGAAGATCTTAGGATTTTTAAGTTCTTACATATCACTAAGCAAACCTATTCCTCAGTAAAGCAGTGATGGAGAGCCCAAGTTCTGGCCATGTCCTCACAGGTGGATAGTCCCAGTTGATCTCAGCATGCCACTTTCTATGAAGTAGTGAATGCATTAATAGTGCCAGTATGATAAGCTTGTTGTGAGAAAGTCATTAATATACTCATAGAACAATTAGAACTGTGCCTTAATAAACACTCATGAAGTATTAACTAGTCCAATTATTAGAAATATAAGAAGGTCTCATGAGCGCCCTTGCTGATTTGGCAGCCTTAAATCTAAAGGGGTTATAATATTTGAAGCTATAATAATTT
>PVHT020000283.1:2095636-2206296 GCA_004024745.2 Catagonus wagneri | reverse complement strand
TGAAGCTATAATAATTTAATTTTATTTGGATTTCTGCATTGTCAACCAAATGAGCCAATTTTTCTGTAGTACTCAGGATTTGGATCTACCTGAAAATAGATTTTTGTTTTAAACATTCTCATCTCTAGACCTAGACCTCTTTTTCATATACCTATTTTGAGTAGATCAAATATTTAAGAAAATTTCTTTCAAATTACTAAAAGAGCAATTTATTCCCCTTTCAAAATTTTCTATTACAATATACCATCTTAGAGGTTAAATTAAAAATCTATTATTTCTAATGAGTCTGTCTTTGAGTATTTCATCTACTCTTTTCATATAGAATAGGAGACAGTTTTCACAAGTAAATTCAGGCACAACGAAAGAAAGCAAATGTACTTATTGAGGTTTAAATATTTTGCTTCATTTTCATGCAAATTAATTTCTTCAAATTCCTAAACTTTCTTAGGCTTAAACAGGTGTTGTTTCAGTCTATGGGAATGAAGCGTTGACACGTAAATGCAAATTCTGTATGGTTGTGTGCCAGTCTGGGGCATGTGATGCTGGGCTGTCTTCACAAGAACTCTCGGAGTTCCCGTTGTGGTTCAGTGGTTAACAAATCAGACTAGGAACCATGAGGTTGCAAGTTCGATCCCTGGCCTTGCTCAGTGGGTTAAGGATCCGGCGTTGCCATGAGCTGTGGCGTAGGTTGCAGACGCAGCTCGGATCCCGCGTTGCTGTGGCTGTGGCACAGGTCGGCGGCTACGGCTCCTGTTAGACCCCTAGCCTGGGAACCTCCATATGCCGCGGGTGCAGCCCTAGATAAGGCAAAAAGACAAAAAAAAAAAAAAAGAACTCACCAAGATCCCCCTTCTTTGGAGGTCCACACAGGTCGCCCCCTTCTGCCTGTCATAGTTAGTCTCAGTCTCTGGGTTCATGGCTTCCAACTTACAGCCTTTGCCAGTTGGAGCTAGAGGGTGGGTTAGACCACACTTTTACCTGACAAGGGAGACTGTCCCTCCTTCTGTGACCACACTGCCATCCATGCCCACCCTAGATTAACTCTAATTCTGAGGCTGAGTCAACACTGGAAAATGGCAAGGTAGCAGCTTTCATCTTCTGATAGAGTATTTCCAGTGTTTCCTTTTTTTTTTAAACTAAAGTTATATTTACACATAATATTAAAAGTCTTTTAGTTCTACAAGTTTTGCTAAACAATATCCTAAGCCCCGCTTCTCACATTTTCTTTCTTTTTCTTCTGCTTTTCCTTTTTTGTTTGTTTGTTTGTTTGTTTTGCTTTTTTAGGACCACACCTACTGCTCCCAGGCTAGGGGTCCAGTTGGAACTAGGGCTGCGGGCCTACACTACAGCCATAGCAACATAGGATCCGAACCACATCTGCGACCTACACCACAGTTTATTGCAATGCTGGATCATTAACTCACTGAGCAAGGCCAGGGATTGAACCCGTATCTTCATGGATACTTGTCAGATGCATTTCTGCTGCACCACAATGGGAACTCCTCAAATTTTATTTTCTCAGAAAGGTTGAGATTAATTCAGGAACTCTGGAGGTGACGACTTAGTGACTTAGATGATTCCAAATTTGGCTCTGACACTATAATGAGACCATGGGGCCTTATGTCCTTATCAGTAAAATGGGGGTAACGGTACCCTCCCCACAGGATTATGCTGAAGAAAAAAAGTGAGTAAAGTACCTAAAACATTATCCGAAATATCTTAGGAGGTCCTGGATGAGTAATAGTAAAATTATTTAACTTTAATTAGATGTACTTTATAAATGCTAAATATTTTATCATGATTGCAAAAAGTATTGCTATTCCCTAGAGGTAACTACTTTCAATTATTTAGATGATTCTTTGATATTTGTTATCATATCATTAATTAAGATGCCTATATTGCTATTTATTCATTTTTCGTTTGGGGGATTAAATTTTATGGAAGCTAAGTATTTGGCATTTGGTTCATTCCCTAATTTGCCCCACCAACACTCACCTACCTCCTCACGCACTCATACAACCACCCTCATGAACCCACACTAAATTTCATCCTTAATCCTCCCAAGATATAGCGAGATTATAATTTCTATTAGGTCAGTATTCACTATTTACCCTGTTATGACCTTTAGTAAAGCTTATTCATCTTTCCATTTTAAATTTTCCTTTGATTATTGATCTGTGTGCTTGCCCACCAACTCAAATCAAACTATATGTCAGTTGTCTAACTCTCCTTTTAAAATATTTTGGAGTTAGTAGATGCAAACTATTCCATTTAGATTGGATAAGCAATGACATCCTACAGCACAGGGAACTATATCCAGTCTCTTGGAATAGACCATGATGGAAGATAATGAGACAAAATATACGTATATATGACTGGGTTACTTTGCTGTACAGCAGAAATTCGCACAACATTGTAAATCAACTGTACTTTAATTTAGAAAATGAGTTAAAAATAAAATTATTGTATTATCCACCAAAAAACAAGCCTAACCCAATCACTATGGTTTACGAGATTTGTTTTTATTCAGAAAAATTCAGCTGAGAAAAAAAATCTATCTACTGAGCTATTAACGATCTATTTAGATCATTTTCAGAGGTAGAGAGATTGAATAATTCACATCTCTAGGAATATGTTTTTTAAAATATATTTCTTTCTCTCATTATCGAAAATTTTTGTAGTACTGTAAGACCCAGAATTTCATATCTTCCATACTCAGAAACAGTGTATGCTGAAGACACTGATCAATATAAAATGAGCGTGAAATAAATCTAATCATGTTGTGACAGTAAGAAAAAATGGCATGAATGTGTGTGTGTCTGTGTGTATGTTGTGTGTGTGAGTGTGACTGGATCACTTTGCTGTACAGCAGGAAGCAGGAATTGGCACAACATAGTACAGAGACTATAATTTAAAAAGTAAATAAATAGGACTTCTCGTTGTGGCGCAGCGGAAATGAATCTGACTAGGAACTGTGAGGTCATGGGTTCAATCCCTGGCCTCTATCAGCAACTTAAGGATCCAGCATTGCTGTGAGCTGTGGCCTAGGTCATTGCCATGAACTGTGGTGTAGGTCGCAGACACGGCTCAGATCTGGCATTGCTGTGGCTGTGGTATAGTTAGTTGGCTGGCAGCTGTAGCTCTGAGAACCTCCATATGCCATGGTTGCAGCCCTAAAAAGCAAAAATAAAAATAAGTAAGATAAAATAAAATAAAATAAAAACTGAAAAGTAAATAAGTAAGTATTAAAACAAATTTATTGATACTAGGAAGTCATCAATTCATGTCATCCTTTGGAAGACACTTCTTCCGCAGTCAGTCTACACTGACAGCACAGTTATCATTCTGGGATCTCCTTTCACTTCCATCCTGCGGAAGCTTTTGTCCTCATTTTTGTGTTGGAGGTACCATTTCCTGTGTCCCTTTGTATTTGTATCCTAGGGCTGCTTTAACAAATTATCACAGATTTGGTAACTTAAAACAAGGGGGGATAAGTTGAATCCCTTATAGTTCTGGATTCTGTAAGTCCCAAATGAATGTATTGGTACAGTTGTGCTATTCCAGATAATCCTTTCTGCCTCCTGCAGATGCTGGTGCTTGCAGGTGTGCTTTGAGGCCATATCACATAATGCATCTCCCTCCCTCTACACGTGGCCCCCTTGTTCAATATCTCAGCCTCTGCCTTTCTCTCATGAGGATGACTTCATCTCAAAATCTGTAACTTAATTATGTCTGCAAAGACCCCTTTTCCAGAGAAGGGTGCATTCGCAGGTTGTAGGTGGTGGATGTGACTTTAAGGGGTCTCCTCTCAACCCACTACACCCGGGTCTTCCTTTCTCATTTTTTTTTGTTTATTAGAACACTTTATTTAGCAACTCTTTGACAAAGAGTGTTATGGAAGGTAAGTTTTGTGAAGCGGCGTGTCTGAAATGAATTTATTCTACTTACATATACTATCGGCAATTTGCCGTTTTTATTACTAGATTACAGTTGATTTGCTGTGTTGTGTCAACTTGTGCTGCACCGCATAGTGAAATGTATGTATATATATACGTGTGTGTGTGGGCGTGTGTGTGTGTGTATATGTATGTATATATACATATATGTTTATGTATATATAATATATATTTTTCTTTTTCTCATATTATCTTCCATTATGGTCTAACCCAAGAGAATTGCTATAGTCCCTGTGCTATACAGTAGTACTTTATTGCTTATCCATTCTAAACGTGATAATTTGCATCTACTAACCCCAGACTCCCATTTCATCCCCCTTCCTCCCCCCTCCTCTTTGGCAACCACAACAACGTTCTCCATGTTTGTGAGTCTGTTTCTGTTTTGTAGATAGGTTCATTTGTGTAATATTTTAGATTCCACATATAAGTAATATCATGTGGTACTTGTCTTTCTCTTTCCGGCTTAACATCACTTACTATGAGAATCTCCAGTCGCATCTTAACAATTTGTCTTGAAATCAATTTCTAGGCTGCCTGGATATCATGTTCCTTCAGCATTCTGAAGACATGACATTCCTCTCCAGCATCAAGTAGTCTAAAGCCATTTTAATGCCATAGAGTTTATCTTTTTTATTTTTTATTTTTTGTCTGCTCCATGGCATGAGGAACTTCCTGGGCCAAGAATCTAAGTGGTACCAGGGCAGTGACAGCACTGGATTCTTAACCTGCTGTACCACTAGGGGAACACCCCATTTTAATGTCGTATCCTTTTTATGAGATTTTTTTTTTCTCTAGAAGCTTGTAGATTCTTCTTTTTGCCTCAGTTGATTAATTTTGTCTGTAAGCATGTCAGTTCTTTTCATCTATTCCACCAAGCATTTTGTGGGTCTTTCAGTCTGGGAAAATTACACCCCTCAGTGCTGGGAAATGTTCATGAATTATTCTATTGATGAGTTCCTCTTTTACACTGGTCCCTTTCTGGAACTCCTATTGGATATTGTGCTTCCAGTGTTGTTCACATTTTCTTTTGTATTCTCATGTGTTTTATGTATTTTGATCTTCGTGCATTAGGAGGTCTCCATCGCACAGCTTTGAGACTTGTGGCATGAAGGTCCCACATGGTGACTACTGATCTGTCCCATTTATGAGCACAGTAACAGGCTCTCTCATAACGTGACATGCCATCTCTTCCATGGTTCTGGAACTAGACTGTGTGGTGTTGAGAAGTCTCAGCAGTGAGCTTAAATTAATAAAGAAATATGGTAACAGGAGGTCCCACATTGAAGGCTTGGAAAAGATTATAATAGCTCCAACGGTGTGGAAATGGTGCTTAACTTTTTTTAAAACCATGGAATACCTCAGCAGGTGGGTGCTTCTAGATTAATAATCACTTTACAGCACTGTTGGGGAGCGGTTATCCATCATCGCAATATGGACTATGTTGCCAGAGAGGATTCTAGGCGTTTTGAATGCAGAATGCACTGAGAATACAACACTAAAAGAGTGATTTCTCCCATCTTATGAGATGTATTTCAGTCTGGCAGATAAATTCTGTCGTTAGGCATTTTTATGCACTGTCTGGCTGTGTCCTGGCACTAGTAGTTTTACCCACACCTACCCCACCCCCGTCACAAGGTACTGTAGAACAAATGGTTACTCTTGTTGAGTGTTAGAAGACTTAGGGGATAGTGAAAAATGAGCAGAAATGCTTCTTCCTACAGCTGGACCCCAAAGAGAAAAGAATGTTTCAGTAGTCCTTGCTAGTAAAGGAGAAGTAGATAATGACAGAGAAATTGGGAAGACAACTGTATTATGAGTGTTTCATTATGCGTGTTATGAATGTTTCATTGTATATAGTTTAATATAGTTTAATGGGGATTCCAGACTATATTAATGTGTGCCAAATGATTAGAGTTCAAAGGGCAGAAGATATTGCATAAGTGGTAGAATGGGAATGTCATTAAACATGCAACAGTCTTTTTCCAAACCAAAAATGACAACACAGCAATGGCTATGATCTATGAAATTAATAAAAAAATAGGATTGATAATTTTTTATTTGGAAACATATTTTGTGTTGCAAAGTAATGAAACTTTGTGATTATAAAATACAACCACACGTGAAAAAGAAGAAGACATAACACTAGTCCTGCTTTACCGTCCTTTCTCAAATGGGAATTATTTTACAACTTATTTTACAGGGTTGTAGATAATAGTGTAGAGCAATGATTCTCAGAGTTTAGTGAGCATCAGAATCACCTGAAGGACTTCTTAAAGCACAAGTTGGGGACACTCCACTGTTTCTGATTCAGTATGTTTATGTTGGGATCCAGTTTCTAATATGCCCCAGCAGATGCCAATACAACTGGTCTGCTCATCAGTCATGTGAGTTGCAAGGCTAGAGTTCAGGGTTACAGATTCCTAAAGGTAGTCGCTTGGACCTCCTGTCTCATTACAGCCTCCCAAGGATTTTATAATACAGATTTATACCAATTAATCAAATGGATATGTGTTATGTACTATAATAGAGTGGGTGATAGCAAAGCAACAAGCCATTGCCAGAGCTGTTTGTTCCCTCTTTCAATCACCAAGGATGGAAAATCTAGTTATGCCACCGTGGGAACCAGGAACAATACTCTCAGGCCTAGAGAATTTCTCCCTGGCTCATTTTCTTTCATTACCATGTTTTACTCATTAGAGATATAGAGTATGAACCACCAATCTGTGAATCTTATATCTGTTAATTATTGACTAGAGGAAGGCTTTATGGCAAATGGTGGGTTTCAGCTTTAATAAATAATGGGGTTGATTCTGCCCAGTGACAGATGTGTGTAATTCTCATTAGAGTCAGTGGCAGTTACACAAGAGCATCAAAGCAAAATGGTGTCTTTTACAGAATGTTCTGATTTGGTAAATTATTCACCATCTCTCTAACTGTAGAGACATATGCTATTGTTCTCTGCAGGGAACAAGAAAAACTCTTTACGCAGGATGTAGTTTCACATTTCAGACTTAGAATGTGCAACTAAGAAATGTCATAAAATAATTTCACCCAGAAACCTTTAAATAGAAAGGAGTTAATAACCATATTGAAAGTAATTTGATATCGTGCTATGGACTGGGAGTGGTAGTGGGTAACTGGATTGAGACCTGCTTCTCTCTGGATTTTCCAAATATCAGGTGAGTCCAGTAGCCTTTGCTAAACTGTGGCCATAATCCATAGCATCACCACCAGTCATGAATAAATCTAAAGGGAACCCTATCATTGTATAATGTAGATGAAGTTAGAGAAGTTAGTGGGTTTTAAATATTAAGTAGCCAGTTAGGAGACTCTTAACTGAGCTCTGGTCCTTGTTTTATCATTGAGGCACTCTGTACTTAGAAGCACTTCAGATACTATACCGATAAAATTGGAAAAAATACTGTCTGCTTAGTCTGTCTCGCTGAGATGCCGTGATCAGCGATAATGGAAAACATGTCAAAATGATAAAAAGCACTAAATTAATTAGAAGAATAGACATTAGTGGAAACATTCAAATACCCACTCTATTGGCCCTTAAACAAATACATAAACCTTCACTCTCTTGATTACCACTCTAGTCAGGATATGAATCTCTTTTAAGATATTCATTCTTTTGGAGTCTGATAAGATCTCTAATATCATATATTTAATCACCAAAGATGATGACAAAGTTTTGATTGCATGTGCCTATGACCAACTGTGCCCATCTTATCCAAACATTTCTTTAATTCTTGATCAGTGATGTATCCTCCTAGGTTTGAGAAGGGGGTGGAGGGCCCTCAAAGGATAGGAAAAAAAGACAATTTTGTGTTTCTTCTTTGTTGCCTTGTTCCACTACCATTCTCACTTTTCTCAGAATTAGTTCTCATTTCTTGAGACTCTTCTTTGGTTAACTACATTTCTTGAGATGATCCACTACGCTGTAATTCTAATAATCTGTATTTCCTCACATCAACATGTGATCAGAAGTTACCAATTAAACACAATTTAATTTAAAAAGAAACTTCAAGTTTGCATGAAGCAGTGGTCATTGAGAAGGGGGAAACAAAGTCAATATAGGTTTTTTTTTTCCCTTCCGATAGTAACATGCCTTTGTAAATCCATTAGAATACTGTCTGATAAGGAACACATGTTGGGGAAATATTCAATCTATTCAGTACTGGCATTGGTATAGGATAATCTATAGGGAGAAGGAAGAGAGAAAAATGCATACACGAAACAATGTGCCTGAGGCTTCATCATTTCTGTAAAAATCTCCTTGTGGAAAGGCATCACACTGCCACTAACTGCTGTTTAATCTGTGGGATCCTACAAGCTTATTCCGAACATCATAAAAGGCTCACCCTACAGACATTGAGATTTGATGATTTGAATGCACAGTTTCAAGCTGCTGTGAAACCAACTGCCACATAACTGCTGTTTCTAGGCAGGAGGCACATATAAGACTGCTGCTTCAAAACTGGAACCTTGGGGTCAAAGAAGTTCATTGTGCTCCCTGCACACCCCCAAATGCAGAAAGGATATCTACAGGATATTTGGTATTAGAGATTTGGTTCATTTTAGAGCAAATTTGGAAAAGAGGAATTTGTGACATAACTTCGAAAAGCCATTGCCTCCTTCTTCTTCCAGATCTTGTCCTCTTTCTCTCCACCCCCCCAGCCCCTACTCTTCTCCTTTTTACTCCTTGTCTCCCTTTCCCCCTCCCCTCCCTTCCTCATCTTCCACTCCTCCCCCTCTCCCCCCTCCCCTTCCCGCTCCTCCTCCTCCTCGTGTTGTTGTTGGTTCTTCTTCTCATCCTTCTCCTTCTTCATCATCTTTTTTTGAGCTATGGATCTTGTGATATCACGATTAAAGCTCCCTAATAGGCACACTGATGCCCCCCTCCCCGTCTCTGCTAACTCGGTTGCAGTTGTTCTCAAATGTTAATGTACTCATGACTCCTTGGTTAAAATGCTAACTCATTAAGTGATTCTGAGATGGAGAATTCCCATTCAAACGATTCCCAGATGATGGTGGTGCTGTTGGTCCAGGGAAGGCTCTATGACTTTAGGGAAAGTCTGGAAGTTAGGTTCCTACTAACTTTTTGGCTAAATATGGACAGCTCAGTTGAAAGATTCATATTCTGATCTGATATCATTTTTCTATAATTATTCTTACAGCTTAGGTCACCTTTGAATAATTAAGTGAGGCTTTGATGGTACATGTATCAGAGAGGTAGATGAAGAAAAAATAAAACTAAACACAAGAAGGAAGATAGAAATGGATCTTATATGTGAGACCTCAAAAACGTCAGAAGTCAGTCTTTTGGTTTAATTGGAAGGATTGATTCTCAATAGCCTATGTCTTGGGGAAGGAAAACAGTAGTTCCTAGCCTTGAGTCTGCTCACTGAGGGCAGGAGATCTTTGCCTTTTTAACTGTTTTATTAACAATGGATATTTTTGTTAATAGGTCCAACATTATTTCAAATGTAAAGAACCCTTCATCCCTCTCCATGTAAAGAACAGGGTCACCTGTGACTCTTCTAGACAGGACATAAATAAGATAGAAACTTCACCCTGGAGGGAAATTCCTTTGATCAGAATTTCCTGGGTTGACAAGTCTGACACCAGACACTGCTTATCACCTTGTGTGACCTTACCTGGCCCATTCTCTCTAACTTTATATATTACTTCTACAGTCATTGTGAAGTATGGATATTCTCTTTTTACAAACATTTATTGTGTGCACCATAAACATTTTGACACTGTTGTCTTCTTTTATAAGTTTTCTGTAAATACATTTAAAGGATTTATAAATCAAAATGATGGCAGTTCTTCTACAGTTTTGGATGCTCCCAGGAGTACTGTTGGCTTCTTTAATTGCTTACTAAGGTGAAAATAGCATTGTTAGTAAAGCATAAATCATGGCAATTTTGCCCCACTAGAGGCTAAAGGCAGCACTAGCTGTGGTAATTAAGACGTCCTAATAGATCTGGCAGTTTCTATAACAGGAGCTTTTAATAAGGTAGAAAAAAAATGACATGCTACAGTGAAACAACAAAGAAAGTTTCAAATTTTCTTCATAGAAAAGAGATCACCTGCTTGAAAACAGTAGCTACTCAACAACAAGAGCCTCCTTTTTCCCCTTCTTTTTCTCATTTTTGTTTCCCTCATGTAGTAGCTTATGTGCACAGCTCAGAGTTGCAAATAGCTTCATATATTGTGAGAACAAGAATGGTCTTCAGTTTCGAACCTAATTCCTTTGCTTTAATGATTTGAAAACTGACACCAACAGAAAAAAATGGCGGGACTGAACTGGTTGGGAGCAAAGCTGGGGTTAGAAACCAGGAATCTGCTTCCAGGTAAGGGACTCTTTATGTTTAGTTAGCATAGCCATTTGTCAAAGAGTCTCAAAAATTTTCAAATCATGAGCATTATTTTTTATTAGCCCCTCCCCCCTTTGCTGTGCTGCCCGGCTTATCTCTCTGTGACACTTACTGGATTTGAGCGTCACTGGGAATATTTGGTTTTCATTCCAGGAAAATACTTGGCTTTAGGCGCTGGGGACAAAAGGGACATCATGCTTCCTTTCGAAGGACAGAGATGATGTCTCCAGATCAGACTAATGCTTCCTCAAGACTTTGAAAGTAAAAAGAGGGCTTCGTGTTAAAATGTGGAGTTGTGTCTTTGAGACCTGATGTTTAGGAGCTGTATGCAGCAAAAGAAATCAGTTTCCCCCTTGATGCAGATTTAAATTCAATTAGTGTTAATTAGAATTATACACACACAGTTGGGGGCCACACTGCAGAGGCAAGCGACTTCATTTCTACTTAACAAATCTCTAGTTTTACATGGAGCCTTTCATCAAAGCTTCTCAGAGCTTTTTCAGGCTATTTATTTTCCTTTATTTTACTGATTTCTTGTCCTCTTTTATTTTTATCCCACCTTATTTATTCATTAGCTGGAGCACCTCTTCCACATGTGAATACTTTGTGCTAGGTAATAAGGATAGGAGATGATCATGCCCTACATTTTAGCTTACCTTTTGGTATTTATTGTCTGGTGGAGAAGAAATACACAAGTCAAGTATGCAAGCATATATATATAATTGCAAATTGTGGTGTGATCCATGGAAAGAAATGTAAGAGCTTTGCAACAACAGGCTCAGCTATTTTATTTGAGTGATTTGGGGACAATATGTAAGCTAGGGAAAGAGTATTTTAGATAAAGACAAAAATATGTCAAAGGGGGATGAGTTGAAGGCAAAGTCAGCGTGTTGGGGACACAAAAGGATGTAAACTGTGCAAATAGATCACAGAAGGTGAAGGACCCAGAGGCACAGGATGAGGTGAAGAATTGGGCAGGGAGCAGATCACACAGGCCGAGGCATTGAGCTAGAATTTTTGTGTACTTAAACTGGAAAGTGTTTAAAGACTTTAAATAGAGGGAGCTCGGTGATCATTTTCACTTTAAATAAATTTCTCTCCTGCAGTACTGGTTATGGGACTCTATGCATGTGATCACATGGCCTAGCATTGTGCATGCTCATTACACTATTGCTAATGTCCTGCTTTTGATATTTACTATAGATATGCAAGATATAAGCATTAGGGGATATTGGGTGAAGTGTATACAGGAACCTCTCTGTACTATCTTGGCAGTTTCTTGTAAACCTGACATCATTTCAAAATAAAAAGTGTAAACTTTTTTTTCTCCAGGTACTTGCAGGGAATAGAGAGTGTCATGAGCTCAAGCAGGGACCAGTGGGGAGGTCATTTCAATGGTGCTGCTGATAGAGGTGGAATATTGCCTGTGGGGAATAGGGACAAGGGAAACTCACTACTCAGGATTTTTTTATTTCAGTAGCTATCTGGGTTTAAATTGTTGATTTGTTTTAAGTTGGGAGTGTCTCAGGAAGAACATATTAGTAGTGGAGGCTGGAATGTTTGGGGTATCTCTGAGATATTTATTTTTGGCCATGCCTGTGGCATTTAGAAAATCCTGGGCCATGGATTGAACCCACACCACAGCAGGGACAACCCTGGATTCTTAGCCTGCTAAGCCATTAGGGAATTCCTCTCTGAGATATGTAAATGACCATACCTATCTGGAACTCAGAGGCATAGTCTGGGAGGTGACATAAATTTGACAGTAGACAGAATGTGTTGAGAGCAAATAGAAAGGTGCCTCAGACCATGCCCTGTGGAAAACCAGTGTTTAGAAGTCAAAACAAAGGAGCAGCAGTCAGTGTCATAGGATGAAATTCAAAGGAAAACAGTATTTCACAAATGAAGGAGTGAAAGTTTGAGTGCTAAATAAGTGTTCATTAGATTTGGCAATATGCATGTAATTGATTATCTTTACCAGAGAATCCTGGGGTAGCGGAGCTGCTGAGAATTTGGGAGAATATATAAAGTAAACAATTCTTCAGAGGGAAACAGAGAAATGTAGCCATAGCAAGAGGCAGATGCAGAATCAAAATAGCTGTTTTATGAAAATTGGAGCATTTATTAACATTGATGGTAACAGTCAGTGGGTGAGTGAGATGATACAGGAGAGAAAAGGAAATTCACCCAGTATTTGGGGGAAAGGATGGATCCAGGCTGTACAAGGAGAGAATGATCTTAGAAGCAGGGATAGGTTTTTGGTTTGTAGGAAGATGGAGAGTGCATCTTCCTACAAACCAAACACATTGGAAGGTGCATGATTTATTTCTTCTCACTCAAGTGTGAGAGGAGCTATGAGAGGAACAGGAAGGTGGCTATGGGGGACATTTAAGCGGGGTGGGGGACATAATACTTTATCATAATGACTGAGAAGCAACAAGAGTGTTGCCAGGCAGTAGATGATATTCTATAGAAATGTTCACCTCAAGTGACGTACATGGAAGGCACATGACAGGGTGCATACACCCAGGACTGGGTTTTGGCCAGACATGTGCGTCTGTTAAAGAAGAGAGGAGCAAGCAGGCAGTAGCATTTACAAAATCATAATGATGTTACCCAGTCAATCATAACCACGACCATAGACAGCCAGGATTCAGTTAGGGCCACAAAGTGGAGGGACATGTTGGAGAAAACATTGGTGAGACAGGCTCCTTCACTGATCACATAGTAGCAATTCTAGATCATTCAGAATAAGGCTTTGAAAGGGAGAGAGGGAAACAGAGGTAGATATATGTATCAGATTAAAAGATAAACTAAGCCATCGGGAATGACCAAAGAAACTTGATTTCTGGTCATGGAGTTTATAAAAACAGCCATCCTGAAGGCTTTTTGTTTTTTTGTCCGTTTGTTTTTTGTCATGATTGATGCTTCCAGTACTCTAATATTCTCTCTGAGCTCATGTAAATGTAAGATGCTAACCTTGAAATTGGGAAAGAATAGTCCTTTTGAAATTGCCATCACAACCTGGAAGTGTTACCCATCCTCCTCTAAGAAACCATCAGGATCTTTATCTCAGCCTTCTTTTTTTTTTTTTTAATAGAGAGTAATAATAAACAAAGTATAAGAAAAATTTAAACCCACCAATTAACAGGAATTTGCATTTTCATGTTTAGAATAAGTTTATATTACTGGAATCTCTCAAGAAATCTAAAATTTTCTGATATTATTCTGGTCATGTTGATACTTAGATAGCATATCTTTTTCTACTTTTAAAATTTCTAGATTCTATGTCTTTATGTTTAAACAGGATGATAATCTCAATTGTTTAATTGGCATACTCAGTCCATTGGAACTTGATTATCAACATACTTGGGTTTATATCTATTATCTCTCTTGTTTTTTTATTGCTCCTAGCAATTTCAGTATTCCTGTTTCTGTCCCGTCATGCCTTTATAAAAAAATCTTTTTATAACTATTCCATTTTTTACTCTAATTACTTGTTAGTTATACATTAATTTACTATTTCATTTAGTGGATGCCCTAGAGATATCAACCTGGTGCCTTTGATTTACTACAGTCAAATTCACGTTATTCCTATTACTAATGATAGCATCTTTGAATAATTTGCCTGTATTTATCTGTCTCTGATTTTGTTGTTATGATTTTATTTTTTGTCTTTTTAGGGCTGCACCTGAGGCACATGGAGGTTCCCGGGCTAGAGGGGTTGAACTGGAACTGTAGCCGCTGGCCTATACCACAGCCACAGCAGTGCCCAATCTGAGCCATATCCGTGATCTACACTACAGACCACAGCAATGCTGGATCTTAACCCACTGAGTGTGGCCAGGGATAGAACCTGCATCCTCATTGATACTAATCAGATTAGTTTTCACTAAGCCATGATGGGAACTCCTGTTGTCAAGAATTTTAACTCTAAATATGTATTTAAAGTTCGTAAGACATTAATTCCCACAGAGATAGAATTACCCCTAATCTCACCCTTTCTATTTCCCTGTGACATTTTCTATTTCTTTCTGGTTAAATAACTCCCTTGCAAATTTGATTTGATGAAGTTTTACTAGTGATAAATTCAGTTTTTATTTGTCTGAAAATGTGTATATTTTGTCTTTATTTTGACAGATATTTTGTAGGGCATATAATTCTAGATTAGCAGATTTTTTTTTTTACTTCCATCATTTCTATTGAAAAGTTTTAAGTTTATTTTTCCACCTTTCAGAGAACTGCTCATTGTCTTTTTTCTTAATATGTTTTATTTGGATTTGGCTTGTGACAATTTGATTATGATATGGCTAATTTTGTGGTGTGCGTGTGTGTGTGTTTTGGTGCTGTCTTGCTTGGAAGTTCATTAAGAGTCTTCAATCTTAGAGTCAATGTCTTTAATCAATTTGCTAATTCCTTAGTCATGTCTTCAAATACTGCTTTTGCCTCATTTTTTCTCTCTTAATAGTACTCCAATTATCTGTATGTTAGATATGTATTCTGTGTCCACCATCTACTCACTTTTTCCATATTTTCACCTTTAAACAAATTGCTGAGGTTTTCTCTGGACTGCCTCCATTTTATTCAGCTTGCTTTATGCAGTGTCTAATTGGCTAATAAACTCATATACTATGTTCTTAATATTAGTTATTTTTTTATAATTCCAGAATTTTTATTGGATTCTTTTAATAAATTCCAATTCTCTAATGAAATTATTCATTCTCTGCATCTTTCTCCAACTTGTTCTTTATTTTCATGAACTTCTAGCTAAAATACTTGACTCACTGTGGATCTCCATCCATTGTCATTTTTTTTCGATTTTTTTTTTTTTTTGTAGGGCTATAGACATGGCATATGGAAGTTTCCAGGCTAGGGATCGAATCAGAGCTATAGTTGCTGGCCTACACCACAGCCATAGCAACACCAGATCTGAGCCATGTCTGCAACCTATGCCACAGCTCACAGCCAAACTGGATCCTTAACCCATTGAGTGGGGCCAGGGATTGAACCCACATCCTCATGGATGCTATCCAGATTCATTTCCACTGCACCACAGCAGGAACTCCCATTGTCATTTTTTTTTATATTAGTTACATAGTCCTGTATCTTATCATGTCTAGTCTAGTCTGTATCTCTCATGTCTAGTACTAAGTACTCTATATTAAGAAATTTAGTTTATTCAGCTTTTGTTACCTTGCTACCCATAGGTTCAATCTTTGCTAGAAAGATACAGTGAGGGGTATTTAATTTAACCAAATATGAGACTGATCTGAGTAAAGATTTGTTTGCAGTTTCTCCCACTCATTTTTGTTCCTAGGATATAGTCCTCCAGTGCTTTTAACAAAGAGCTTGGTGTGATCACTTGTGCCCCTCCTCCATGAGTCTCACAGTCTAATCGTTTTCTCAGCAGGCAAGGACTCTCTGAAAAATACACTTTTCTTCTTATAGACTCATAATTAGCTTTGTTTCTCCTATAGGCCTCCAAAATATGGAATATATGTCTTGAGAATAGTGACATTGTTTAGATTTTCTTATCTTCTTCTTAGTAGGAACTTGAATACTCAGGTCCTCATTTTTGTCTTTGCAAGATCATAAAAAATGTTCTACTGTTTTTCTTACACCACCTATAGGCTTCAACCCAGGCAAGGCTTGGATTCTTAGATTCTTTTCAGATGCCAAGAACTGACAAATGTCCCAAGGATAAAGTTTCTCTAGAACAACAACTCACTTTTATGAACTTCTTGCTCTGAAATCTTGACCCCCTTATTTCTCATCACTTCAGCAAAATCTAATACCTTTAAACAGATAAAAAAAAATTTTATCAGTTTTACCAGTTTATCTTTGCAGGAACTATAGCTTACCACAGGCTACTCCATCTTACCTAGGGGCAGACATTTCAAAGCAATTTCATTTAACAAAATTAGTCATCCCAAGGGATTTTGTCCTTCAACTGAATGGGCTTGAAACATTTTAAAGGCATTAAATGCTAATTTTTTTAGCAATCTGGAGTTTTATGATGCATTTTTTTTCCGAGACAATATTGCTAGCAGCTAAGAAAAATAGTTTTGGTACCAGGGAGTTCCAATACTGGCTGGGTGGCTTCCCATATGTGCAACCTTGGCTAAAGTACTAGGTATTTCTACATCTCACTTTTACTGTCTGTGAAATGAAGAAAACTGTGTTCTATGTTTGGGTAAGATGAAAGGAAAATATATTTATCGATTACTTATGCCATATATATTATATATCATGTGTGTATATATATATATATATATATACACACACACACACACACACACACACATACATATGTGTGTATACAAAATAATACATACATATCATTTTAATATGTTATATACCATAGTACATACTAATATATTAAGGATTCAGTAAACGGAATCCTTTTACTATTCATCTTGATTATAACCCAGCCTGTATTTTCATTTCAAGTGAAATATCTAATCACCCTTGCTCTTGTTCTCCATTCTTTTAACTACATAATATGGATAATGTTGATATAGGCCAAAGATTATTGTTTAACTTATGATGCTAATATAGATTGTGTTGAATTTAGCAATCAAAAGGGTATAAATCAACAAAAAAAACACAAATAAAGCTGAACATGTATCACTTTGATACTCATAACAGTGTAGAAACATGCAGTATATTTTCCCATGGACTTTCCAAAACAGTATAGCTAGTTTTATATGCGGGCTAATAGTCACTCTCAGTGAAAACATCAAAAGTGATTAGGGCTAAATCCTTAAAATGCTGGGTTTTACTATTTAGTTCCAATGACATCTTGGCCTCCTGCCCGAGGAGTTGACACCTGACACTTGTACATGTGTGGTTCACAGGCTGGGGCGCCTGTAGCTTGGGTCTAGGCAGCTCTTGGGGCGGTATTTGCACTTCATTTCCCTGGCCCTGTATTTCTGATTTGATGACATCTGTTAAGGAGATAGTGAAGGGAAGACACGCATGTGAAATCTCAGTGCATACGGGCTGCATTTCAATGAGCTGAGGCTGCTGTTACTTTACCTTTTATTCTGTGGCCTTTGGGGCTTTGACAGGCAATACCCAATCTGTTTCTCATCAGTTTAAACCTCAATATTTTTTAGATGTTTTACTGTAAAGGTTTTAAAAAGAGAGGGTTATAGCTTGTTCATGTCCTAAAAACTGGCCTCTTTCACATTGTCCCCAAAGAGATTTGGGCATCACATGTAAAGAGAATAAGGGCCATTTGACCTATAATGAAGGAACAATATTAAAATTAAAAAAAAAAATGAACTTAAGCTACAAATGCTGTTTTGACATTTTTTTTTTTCTAAGAGTAGCTTTCAGTTACCAACACACAAACCAGAGTTTCCCTTTCTGTTTGTGTCCTACCCATTCCCTAGTTAAGAACTGATTTTCAGGAGTTGCCTGGTGGCTTAGTGGTTAAGGACTTGGCATTGTCACTGCTGAGGTTCAGTCCCCAGACCGGGAGCTTCCACATGGCATGGGTACAGCCAAAAAAATAAAAATAAACTGATTTATAAATTTTAGGATGAATCCCAAGATAATTTTGTGAGTTGTGGGTGCTTATTACCAGTCAAGCAGTTCATCTGCCTAGATGTTCCACTAACTAAAAACTGAGATCTTAGATAAGAAGGACCTTGAATCTTCCTAATCAAGTGATGGTCCTTGTACAATAGGAACATTGCCTAGAGCTTGTGAGAAATGCAGACACTCAAGCCCCATCCCGGATACACTGTTTCATAGTCTGTAGTTTAACAAGATCCCAGATGGTCCATATGCACAGTAAAGTTAAAGCACCAATATAGACCAAGGGCTGACATTTTTTTTTTTTCCCATAAAGGACAAGACAGTCAATATTTTACTTTTTCAGGCCAGTCTCTGTCACAGCTACTCAATTCAACTGTCAAGGCATATAAAAGAATGAGTATAGGTGTGCCCCAATAAAACTTTATTTATGGTCATTGAATTTGTATTTCATATAATTTTAATATATCGCAAAATGTTATCTTCCTTTTGATTTTTTTCTTAGTTCACAGACCATACAGGAAGTGGTGGTGGGCTGGATTGAGTTTTCCCTTCCCTGAGCATTTAGGGTACCATTTACTTTACTTCTCTGGGGATGCTGGCTAACCTATCTCAATTTGCTTAGGATGACATATCAAAATGCCATGTACTGAGGGGCCTAGGCAACATACACTTATTTATTTATAGTTGTGGACACTGAAAGTCCCAAATCATGTTTCATCAGGATGGCTTTTTCTTTTTTTCCTTTCTTGGCCACCCCAAGGCGTATGGAGTTGGATCCTCAAGCTATTGCACTGGGCTGGGGATTGAACCCTTGTCCCAGTGCTTCAGAGACACTGCTGGTTCCATTGAGTCACAGTGGGAAACTCCTAGAACGGGCTTTTGGTAAGGGTACCCTTCCTGGCTTGCAGGCACCGTCCTTCTTGTTGTGTTCTCACATGGGGTAGAGAGCGCAAGCCCTCTCCTTACTAATATTCTTATAAGGAAGAATATTAATCTTATTGGATTAGGGTCCTGCCCTTAAGACGTCATGTAACTGTAATTACTTCTGAAAAGGCTCTATTTCTGAATACAGTCACACTGAGGCATAGTACTTCAACATACGGATTTTGGGAGATGCTCTTCAGTCCATGGGAGTGCCCAATATAGTTTTCTCTATTATCTCCTCTCACCACACCATCCACAGTCACCTTTCCCATCTGTGATGTCCCATTGACCTTGTTATCTGTTTCTCTCCTTTGGTACTTAAACAAGGCCTTATATATTTATGAGTATATCCTATTCCTACAGCAAAAGTGCAAGAACCTGGAATCCAGACAGTCTGATTAAGGATCCAGGAGTTCAAATAAACTTAAATTACAAGGTTGAGCTTAATAGTTCATGATCTCCAACTAGAAATGACCCAGCCTGGTCTTTTCTGTCCATGAGTCTCCCTGTTTACTAAATGATTTCAGTCTCCCCAAGCATCATTTTGTCTATTTCCTCATCTCTAAGGTGGGGGGAAGAGGGATGAAGATATATCTGTCTTCTCTATGATGGAATTAACAATTTTTCATGAGAGCCTCATTTTGAAAAGCGAGTGCTTTATAATATCTGGCATATAGAACAGACTTAGGCTCACAAGGAGACGGGAACTGTATAAACTTTACTATTTTGCCTGCTTTTCTGATGCAGTAAGATAAGCTATTCTATACCCTGGTTCCTCCTCTCCTTCCTTTCTCCTCCCGACATCAGATGCCTGTTTGGCAGTCATCGTTAACACAAGGTCTTTGCTTAACAAAAACCTTTCAGTGCATTTTATTTACTATTAATGTTTCAACATTGCCGACTATCAATCTTAAATATTAGGTCACGGAGAATTGATTCTCTAGGGAGCTATTCTGTATTGTTCTCTGCTGTATATTTTCTAGTGTTTTGCCCAGTCCCTTTTTAATGACTCCCAAGACAGAGCTTTTCTCACTTGCTTTGGAAATGTTTGCATTTGTGGCTCCTCGTGCAAACAGATGGGGACTTGTGTAGGGCCCCCATAAATCATTCTCAAGGGTTATCTATGTCACAGTCACAATGTAAAGCCTGAGGGAAGACTGAATGATTCAGGACTAAATTTAGGATGACTCTGTATGTTCTCTCATCTGCTTTGCTGCCTTTTGGCTGAAATTGGCATGCATTAACCCCTTTCCCTGCCTCTACCTTTTTTATTCTCTCCATTTTTCCAGCTGGGGCTAGGGTCCCTGATTTTGTATGGCTTTAGGCATGCAGTTCTACTCTAGAAACATAATTGTCACTAGGTTTTCTGTTCGCACCAAGTAGAAATGCAGATGACAGGGCACAGGTGTTCTTGATGTGTTACAAATGTTCACCACAAAGTGGCTGCACCCTGCATTTCCTGCTCGCGGTGAGTTCTTGTAAAATGCCTGCAAACAGTACAGCATCAAGTCAAGGGATTGGGGGCAAGGATTCATGTAGAGGACTCATCAGTGGCAAGCACTGAACATAAATGATTTGAGCATCCAGAAGCAGTGATCTCTTAGGGAAAAAAAAAATCACCTCTTGATATTTCATCCATTATGGACTCATCATTACTGGGAAGTTGCAGTCCTGTAGGAATTAATCGGGAATAAATAAAAAAACAATTAGAACCATTGTAATACTTGTTTCAGGCAGTATGGGACAAGCTTCCTCTGTTGTACAATTATTTTGGTGCTAAAAACTCTCAGCATCTTTATCCTTCGGCTCAGTTGCTTGACTGTTGTCTCCCTATCTTGTTTTTCCATGCAGAAACTTCAAATGAGTGCAGTTTTCTAGGAAAATCATTTAAAATCATTATACGTTAACTGGAAAAAGTTTCTTTAATACTAGAGTTCTAGAATGCTGTTTCAAAATCTCTCTCGTGATTTGTAGAATGATTTTTTATTTAATCCATCTGCAATGAAAAAGGAGAAGAATACTTCTGAGCTGCACAATCCTGAGCAAGTGACTTAGATCCCTAATTTCCACAGCTGCAAAATGGGAATAACATATTTGTTTTCTTAGGAAATTGAACTCATTAGGCAGTGTATGCAAAGCACTTAAAGTAACTGACACGTACATATCATAGATGATCAGTATTTTCTGATTGTCATTTCGTTCAAAGTATGAAAAATATGGCAGCACCCACTTGTTCAGATATGTGGCACTGTCCACCAAATAACCGTGTAATATTGAGAGGAAGGGAAAAAAGTCTTCTCATGTGAGAGTATTGTTCTTTGAAATCTTCGCACGTTGGTAATTTTCGTATTAGAGATTTTTTTCCCCAATTCCTGTTCAGCCAAGTGAATGGGTTTACACATTATTGCTGAAATGATAAGCAGCAGCCCTCTTTATTCTAATAGAATCTCTGAACACTTTTATTACAGATCGAGCAAATATCTGCAAAGAATTGGAGTCTAGTAAACTGTGCAACAAATGGTGTGCTAGAATCAATTTACAGCAATCCCCCAAATACAATCACTTTCTCTTTACCAGTTTCCAGCACAAATCTCCAAGCATACCTTATATGCATGTATCACAGAGAACAGAATGCCTTTATGTTGTCTCTTGTAAGCAGAGGCTTATGCCACAAAAGGTAATGTAAAAAAAGGGAATAGCTATCAAGTGGAATTTCAGTCTTCTGAATTGCTATTTGGGAAAGAAAGAGCAGATGGAATCGCAGAGTATCAGTAGCAGGAGGGTTCCTGGTAATTGCAGCTCACTTCTTACCGATGAAGAAACTGAGATGCAGAGGGCAGAAATAGCACATCCATGAATGGCACCTGACAGTGGAGGCCTCAAAATTTAAACCCATGTTTATCATCTCTGGGTCCCCTTTTACTTTCTTTAAAATATATGGCTCTCAAAATTTCTTGGAAGGTATTTCTCCTTATTATTTTTCCTTAAGGTAATGTTACAGTTTCTTCTTCTAGAGAATAGGATGGACTATTGCGTTCCTCTCTTATGGACCAGTTGCTTTACAGATTATTTTTCTTTGTCTTTGGGCAGTCCAGGTTATCTTGATTATATGGATGGAACAATTAAAATTAAAGATCTGAAAGGTGTCTTTCCAAGATTCACAGTCTATACACAAGGAAGAGGCATTAAAAGTTGCCTGCAGAGTGTACTGATTCTTGGAGTGAAAATGAATGTCCCAACAATTCTAACTGGGAAGAGCTCTGAGACCTGACTCACAGCTCTGCATGTCCATATGTGTTTAGAAAAGATAATGCCTCAATAACTTAATTTTCGTATGCGATATTGTATAAAGTTTTATTTTACAGACATTCTGATGGATAACTTGATTTTCAGACTTTCTGTTTTGGCAAATTAGAATTAAACAAATTGTAATCCAGAAGAGGAATATCAGAGGAAATAAAGCAGGAGAAAATATCCAGTTCACCTCTGTAGTGAGAGTATCAATTATATCTCAAGGAATAGGAGTTATAAATAAGAACATCTAAACTACTTTTTATTTCCTTGGAATGTGTGTTCATAACCACCATCTTTTCTCATGTACCTATGCATCCTGAAATTTCCTTGATTATAAACATTATTTAAAATTTTGCACTAATACACCATTGTAAATCAACTATAATTAAAAAAATGCAGTTTTCTATGTATGCACTTTTTGAGGAGCAGGGGTAGAAGATATCTTTGGCTGTTAGGAGGCATTCTGATTTAGATTTTATTATTGTTGTAAGACAATATGATGATAAAATATCCTGGGTCATTGAACATCTAGAATTAATCCTTCCATCCATTATACAGGAATAAAGGATGCTGGCATCATTCTTGTAGAAATAGCAGTGTTGCAAATAGCCAATCCATTGTTGGCTCCAATTTGGAAACTGACAAATACTTGCTTTATTGCACTGCCACATGCAAAGTCTATCTTTCTGCCTACACAGCACAAGTCAGTAACCTACATAATTCTTCAGGGAAATTCTAAAAGCCCCAAAGCAGGAGTTCATACTGTATATATTTGGCATTTGAATCGGATGTGGAAGTGAATTCAGTGACATCCTGGGAGAATTTCCAAATATTTCAAACAAAGCAAATCTTTTTTTTTGCAATTCTTCCTATTTGCATTTTTTAGTTTGTGCTGGCTTGCTAATGTTTGCCTTTGTCATATATTTTTCATACATATGCCACTTGGAATTTTGATTCAGCAAAACAAGCTATCATGTTTAGCTTATTTCGTTTTAGAGGAACCCATTTCATCTGAAAAAGCTAAAGAGTCAAATCAAACTGAGGAGGAATTTCTTTTATTTGTTTTTTTTAATTTTATTTTACCTTTATCTTTATAAAGAGACATATGAACAAACTTAGCAATATCTTATAAGTCATATCTGTTTAATACCAAAGTGAAATATTCCGTTAGTAAGACAAAAACAATAGGAATTAGAGTTTGGACAGCTGCATGATTTGTCATCCAAACTGGAAAACTTTTGGTAGTAAAAGATCATGACAATGTACCTGTTCTAGGCCAAGTGGGATCCAGGGTCACCCTTCCTACAGGTGTATTACATTGCTGATCTAAGCATGCTCAAACTCTCCAAAATTAGGCTAAGCAAAGTCACATCTTTGTTGTCCTAAATCTAAATCACTTCCAGACTTAGACATCCATGAGAGCAGAAACATCCTAAAAGCATGTATTTGTCCTTGGAGTCTATGGACCAGAATTTAATTTATTTCATATCTCCATGCAGCTTTGGAGAGAAAAATATCCATACTCCCATCTACTGAGATGACCATGCATCCATTATTCCTGGCTTTTATTATCCTTCTATGCTGACATCTACGGTGACTGCCGTGCTATCTGAACTTAACCACCCCATCCGCGCCTCTTTCAATTGCAAAGTCCCCATTGTAATTAAGAGGACCCTCTTGCTTCACCTATGGTCCTTATCTCATTTATGCCACTCATAGGCACTGGAGGAAAGTGTTTGGCTGTTTCTTGAGCCCTGTTGGGTGTTCAGGTTACCCGTGGAAGCTGTGTTAGATGGGTCTGCCAAGACATTCTTTACAGATGACTCTACTGTGCCCTTCTTGGCAGGAGGAAATGAGGAGCTCTTTAGGGCTGTGTATGCTGTGAATGCTGACAGTGGAAAGCAGAATAAAAACACCCTCTACTCTCAAATTTCTAAGTGTTAGTCAATATTCTCAACCACTCTGATTCCACCCCTCTTTCCTCTCAGAAATCTAATTTTCTTGTTCTCCCCCCTTGACTCTTTCCTCTTCCCCACATGTAGTTCGGAGGATCTTTGCCTAGGATATGCACAGACAATGTGGAGGTGGTGGTGACTGCTGGTAGCCTGGAACGTATATTCTTCTAATATTCTGCTCTATATCTGGATCAAGCTCCTTCTCTCCATCTAAGAAAAATCCAAGAATTTTACTATTCTTCAGTTCTCCTTTGAACCTAATGAAAACTGTGAGTCTAGCACCTTAGATGGGAGAAGAACAGAGCGAAGTAAAAGGGTAGGGGTGGCTGCAAAACTTGCCAGTGATTGGCAAGGATTTCATTAGAGTGTCCCACCACCACTCTGAATTCCTCAAGGGAGCAGGTAGCAATCTGTTTACCTTTTATGACTCCTTCTACCCCAAGCACATGAAAGACTATGCAGGGCAAGTGCTGAGTAAACACGTAAATTAAACCAGACATAAAGCACAGAACCTCTGGGGTCTTTGCTCAAAGTTGTCTGGCTTGCTTAATCCCTGGCTCCCCATCAAACCCCTTGCTTGGCTGATGCAATTTTATGAATACAAAGTCTACTGGGAGATATGGAGGGAGGTGAACTAGGTAATAGCCAGGAGTGCATATCTCAGAACCATCAAGAGTTTATATGCAGAGGGCATTATTACCTCCCTCCCCATTTCTCTTCCCTCTCTGTCCCTCCCGGTTCTCCCTACATCCTTCCACTATGTCCTGTTGGCCCGAGGTGATGGCAGCACTTCTCCAGCTCTCTACCTAAATCCCACTACCTGTAGAGTCTTGACAATTCCTATCCTGAAAGCAGCAGCAACAGCTATCCTATGGACACTACATCTACACAATGGGCCCCTTATAAATAACTGTTGAATATTTGCCCCCTTTTTTTTTTGCTTATTTCCAAAGAATTTAAAATTATCCCTATGTATAAGAGAATCACTTTGTCATACAGCAGAAATTATTACAATGTTGTAAATCAACTATACTTCAATGAAACTTTTAAAAAATGAGAAAAAAAATGATCCCGGAAATGCTCAGAATTAAACAATCCTAATTTTTTTAAGATGCAACTAAAAATCCTTGGGGATTTTAAAGAGTCTGTCTTCAGGGGGAAGAGAAAGGAGCATAAAGGAAAGATAAAAACTCTATAAGAGGCAAACTTGAGAAAATTAAATTTCCTGAATTTTTTTGAGATTTGTAATTCAAGCTGATGTCTAACTTCTGTCACTATCTGGTTTTCAACAGTATTTTGTTCAGCTTTCATCTTAAAATTCCTCAGTTAATGATCTATGGCTTATGCTTTTCAAATAATATTCATGTCTAACTTGAGTTTTAGAACATCCCATGAGTTAAAGAAGGTCATTTATTGCCATAGTTTTATTAACAGGTAAACTAATATATAAGGTAAAAGTTGCCCATTTCCTCTGGCTACAAAATAGATATTTCAACAACAGTTTCCCTTAGGTGTTTCTTCTCTAATACATTTTTGAAAAGAAAAGGTGTATTTAAAGGAAAGTTTGAATTTTCACCAAAGGGCATGAAAAAAGATTTATAGAGAGAATATGGGTAGAAATTTATGCTTTTAAATTACATTCTAATTTCTGGAGGGATCCCAAAGAAGAGCTGGTATCATGATTAAGGAAAACTGGTGGAATTTGCCCTTTAGCCTATCCTAATTCCATCAAAGTACTGGGCTCAGGCTAAAAGATGAAGATGTACGTTACCACTATTTTGTCTATCTTTTAGATACATTGTAAGTCTTGGAAGGGATTTAATTTTGAAAATGAAAATAATAAAAGTAATGAAATGGAAATTGGAAGCATGCCCTCTTGGGCACACCTGATCTTGCCAAGAAGTCATTGTTTTTTCCAAAGAAACTCTGAAGCAGCTGCGATATTTTTGAAATATTTGAAGTCGGTTGTGCTAAAAAGGTCATTTATAAAAATCTGCAAAATTTCATTGAAATGCTTCTTTTGGTGGTGAGGAAATGCATTTACCCATTTAAAAGAGCTGCCTGCCATGGTGAAGAAAAGCAAAAATTTATTAATGTGTTCATAGCATTATCATCTTTTATTGCCTATGAAATATTGAATCCTCATAGGAAGAGAATTAGGATATTTACTTTCTCCTTTGTTTTGGAGCTAGGTATTTTGATTCTCTATAATTATAATTTGATAGATGAATTATTTTGCATAATTCTAGATGAGGCAACACGTTTTTAGGACTAATTAACAAAGCTAAAATTTGGAGCTATCCCACTGTAATGGAATACAATTTTAATGTCCACAGTTTGGTATAAAAGCCTTTGTTTAATGCCTAAGATTTATATCTGTTAAATCATTTTTAACTATTTCAGGTTGACCTGTGGAACATATAAACCCATATAAACATGATTCATGTTATAATGTGGTTTAACTTTGCACAGTATAGTAATAAATAAAAGGTACAAAACACTTAAAATGTGCACCCATGTAAATGGTTAGATGTATAATAATCATTGCCTTCGTAGTAGATTCTGGCTGTGGGTTCCCGGGACAAATAAAGCAATATATATTGTCAGATACTAAAAATTATTAAGCTGGAGGTATTGTTCATCTACAATACCTCAAAAGTAGTCACTATGATTAATGATATGTGCTTTTTTCCCTTTAAAATCTGCATTTAAGTCTACAAATTCTCTCTCTCTCTCTCTCTCTCTCACGCCTTCTTCACCCACCCCCCGCCACTCCATCATTCACTGTCTGGAAATAGTGTCACCATGTCTTTCTTACCAAGGGATAGATATTCAGCATTACTATTAATGAAACCATAATTACTGGATATTGCCATTTTATTATCTCTACTGTCACCACTGGTCATAGGTATAATTATTTCTCCAGTTCAGGAAAGTTTTTAAAGGATGATTATTAATAATATAAAGCATATGAGAAATTTAAAGCGACAGTTGTTACAGGTGTACCATTGATATTTTAGATAATTGCATTTAGAGTTCAAATTGGTGATGGATTGTATTGATTAAAGAGAAAGAGGTGGACCTAAAAAGAACTCCTAAAAGTGATCTATTGAATCAACCCAGGGACAATATGTTATAAGATACAGAATGGACACTAAATGGTTTAAAAAAAAATACACTAAAGCTGTTCGTTAACTTGAGATAATCTGCTAATCTGTTATAGCCCAATAGGAATCACATACCCTTTCCCAGGAGCCATATTTCCTCTTGCACTTTATTTAGCTTCATTCTTCTTCTTCTTATTATTATTAAAGTGAGCCAATCAAGTTGAAATAATTAATTTCTGTGACATGAATCAAATTTTTGTGAATAGCACCAATACGCTTTTTTCCTAATCATTTCAAAGTTTTCATAGTCAAATATATTAATGCAGTGCTTTTAAATATATCAGTGTAGGAATTATTTTCCTGTAGGTTGGTGTAAAAAGCTTTTAAGCATGACCATGTCAAATATTTGCATTCTTAATGTGTATAGAATACACGTGCATAAGATAGTGGATAGCATAAGGCTGAAGTGAAATCAGAGGTACACAGTCCTGTTAAAAAAACTTCCAATGAGACAGTGGTTTCTCTTGCTGGGTTCAATACTTAGCCTATCAGTTGACAATTTGGTTAGTAACAATAAGAAGTAAATTATTATATCTCCTATGTTCCCAGCAAGGGATGCAAAAGTGAAACCAGCCCCCAAATGATGTCGTTTGTCTATCAACATGTCCCCAGGTAGACTTTTTTTCTCTCATATAGATCAAAGTTGGCCCTGTGTCTATAGGTGATAGAATCCTCAGAGCATCTTTTGGTATCAAATCTTTTTATTGGGAAATAAAAATAGTTCACTAACCTATGAAGCTAGTATTTTAAATGGCCTTCTTTGTTAGAGAGGGAGAATGTCTGGTTTTCTTTGGTGTTTGTTCTTCTTAGGACATATTTCACCTACCAGCAGTTTGTGTTAAATTTAAGTTTTCTTGCTTCAGTGTAGTTGCAAATGTATTAGGTAAAATAGGGAATATCTTCATACCTTTAATCATTAATACTAATATGCCTAAATCTCTTTTTAAATCTTATTGCTCTCCGAGAAGATTCAGGATGACAGTCCATTGGAGGAAAAAAAGTCCTTTCTTCAGATGTGTACAATTTTAGATTACATATTTGTATTAAAGAAATGTTGAGCCCACACAACAATATTATTTTCAGATTTGATCACTGGCACAAATAAAAAGTATGAAAAAGTCTGGATAAAGTTCAGAAAATAGTAACTCCATTGGTGTTTTCACAGGTAACTTGACCTTAAAAATTCGGTATTTATATTCAGGAAATGTTAAGACAGAGGTGATACACTCAAAACTTTGGAAAACATTCATATGGGGGAGGGATTACCTAACCATAGGATACTCATGCCTACAATTTCTCCTTGAAGTTTGAAATAAGACGTTTTCCAGTCAGTAAGATGCGACTTCACAGAGTGAGCCATGAAATGCTTCAATGTGTTACCTAAGCAGAGATATAATCTAGGTCTGTACTGTTCAAGACCATAGCCAATATGTGGCTATTGAGCACTTGAAATACGACTAGTGAATGACTAAGAAACAAATCTTCAGCTTTTTTTTTCATTTCAAAATGAATACTCAGCCCCACGTGTCTGAGTCGTGGAGCAGCAGTCTTAGGTCTTCCACGCATATGGGTTCAGTGGCCTAAGGTCACCGTCCCACCATCAGTGATCTCGAGCCCGCCAGGGGTCGCCGCCGAGGTTCCCAGCAGCCCACAAACAAGCCATCCCCTCGGGCGGCTCGCTCGTGGCCACCCAACGACTACTACGGGGCCACCTGAGCTCCACTTCTAGTAACAGCACCTGCGGAAGTGCTCAGTGCCCTGGAGAAGCCATGCCCCACCCCCGGGGTCTCCCCAAAGCCCACCCGGGACACTGGTGGGCTAGCTTCTTTTTCAGGAAGCCCACGCTCCCACTCATGATCACGGTGCTGGAGTCACCTGCGACCTGGCCCGGGAAGCCAGGGGGCAGCAGCAGTCTGCCAGCCAGCCAGGCACAACCAGCTGCGTGCGCACGCCCCCACCCCCGCATCCTGAGCGGCCACCACCTGCTGCCGCGCTTCCTTCTAAGTCACTACGCTCATCAGAGCCCCTCCCCTACCCCTGTCCTTCCTGAGACTAAATGGGCTGCACCCAGAGGAAGCAGTTGGGTTCTTTAACATCAAAGCAGCACACCACCAAAAAAGGAAAGTGAGAATCCCACTCTTCACTATTCCAAGCCACATGAGAGCCTTTCTGACATCCCATAACTCTGTGCTTTGCACCAAGTGGAAAATAAACTCGGAGCAGCCAGGGGGAAAAAAAAAAAAGAAAAAGAAATTCAGTTCGCTTACTGGAAAACTTTGAAGTATATTTAGAGCAACTTGAAAATATGAATCTGTTTTTTCAACTTTAAATTTTATAAAATTTAAGTGTAGATTATCTCCAAGGACATTTAGCATCTGATTTGAGATATGCTGTAAATGTACAATGCACATTAGTGTGGGAAAAACATCTCATTATTAACGAGATATTAGTGAAATGGCATCTTAATATTTTTTTAATACTTTGTTTGTTTTACTTTTCAGGGCCGCACCTGCAGTATATGGAAGTACACAGGCTAGGGGTCAAATCAGAGCTACAGTTTCCAGCCTGCGCCATAGCCACAGTAATGCAGGATACGAACCTTGTCTACAGCTTACACCACAGCTCACTGCAACATCGGATCCTTAATCTACACAGCAAGTCCAGGGATTGAACACACATTGTCACGGACACTAGTAGGGTTCATATCCAGATGAGCCACAACAGGAACTCCATATTTTTGTAATAGTGATACATGTTGAACTGAAAACATTTTGGGTACATTGAGCTGAAGGAAATAGATTGTTAAAAATAATTTCACTTGTTTTGTTTTACCTTCTTCATGTAGCAAATCCAAAACTTAAATTACATCGGTGGCTTATTTTATATAATGTATTTCACTGAATAGTACTAGTCTATGAATTTATTTAAGTGATTAGAAAAATTCACAAGGTATTTAGACGTCTCTACTGAGATTATTCGCAAAAGTTAGGTCTACTTGGAAAGATCTCCCTAACTTTTTTAGATGAATGTCAGCCCACAGTCCATTACTTGGATTTCTTCTATCTCTTCCATAATTTCATGTCTACATAAACAAATGCTCTATAACATTTGACACCCCCCCGTTTATAGTCCTGTAATCAAAGACTCACTAGCATGAATCTAGCCACCTGTAGGGACTTTCTTTGACTTAGGATCTTGTGGCCTTGTGTTTCTCTAAGCTGCCTTGGAGGCAGTAAGACCTAATGTCTTACACTGTCAGGAATGAACAAAACTGCCCTTCTCTTGGCCAAGTCCAATCTGTGTGACTGGGCTTCTGAGTCCAGTCTTAGGGCTAACCTCTTAGTTGTTTTCGTTTAGTCTGTCTTATAACCAAGCTTTTTCTAAGACAGAAGCCCTTGTTTAAAGTGGCCTCCTGTCTAAAGTGTATTCACTTCCGTCTTCTCCTGGCTCTTCTTGATTGATGGAACTTCCCACATCTCCCTGGTTTCCAAATGTAGGTTCAAGTCCTTGTAGATGTCAGTGGCTTTGAGATGAGTGTTAAAATCTTAGATTCCCTTCAATACCATTCCCTGGCTTGACCTACTTGATGCTGATAACATTCAGGCTTGACTGACACTGATCTGGCCATGAGACCTTTAGACCTTGCTACTTCAGCACTTAGGCAATCTGACATTACCCCATATACTGTGGTTTTCTTATTCCCACTAGTTTCTAACTCTGACTCCATCTTCCTTCTTGAGCTGTGTAGAGTACCTAAGGAAGTCTCTCATTAATGTCATGGAGTGCAACTATAATCTTTTTTTTATGACCTTATCATTAGTGAATACTCTCTAGTTGAGATGTTCTTGGTCTACCCCAGAATACTGGGATTTTTTGGTAATATTTTTATTATACTTTATACACACACATATATATAGATACATGTTGATATATATGTATGTAGATATATATATATATTCTTTTTCTCACATTATCCTCCGTCATGTTCTATCACAAGTGACTAGATGTAGTTTCCTGTGCTATACAGCAGGATCTCATTTCTTTTCCACTCCAGATGCAATAGTTTGCATCTACTAACCCCAAATTCCCAATCCATCCCACTCCCTTCCCCTACCTCTTAGGAACCACAAGTCTGTTCACCAAGTCCGTGAGTTTGTTTCTTTTCTGTAGGTAGGTTCATTTGTGCCGTGTATTAGATTCCAGATATAAGTGATATCATGTAGTATTTTTCTTTCTTTTTCTAACTTACTTCAATACTGTTTTTGAACAGGATAAGATCTTTCCAGAACCCCTGAAGGTGCCCTACAGAGATAATCACTATCGTATCTTTCTATGTGATTAATTTCATTCTGACCTGAAATGATCCTCAAGAGATTTATCAATGCAGTGTGCCTATTTGTCAAATTTGCAAGTGACAAACGAGGCTTAAAGGGGAAAGAAAGCTTCCCTTGGTTTAGTTGGCGATGATGGACACAAAAGTGACAAAATTCACTTCCCTCTTTAGGGAAAACTGCAAACAACTGATTTTCCTCCAGATTTTCCAAGGTGAATACAATAGAACAAATCCTTTAAAGGGGAGTCTAGAAACAAATATTGCAGCCTGGTTTCACTGGGGAAAGATGTAGATGGAAACTCTAAAATAATTTCAAATGAGGAAATAAAGTGATTATCTAATTTAAGTATTTGCAGCTCTTTGATGTGGAAAAGGAAACAGTATGCCAAAAGTTTAAAATGGTAGTTTTTAAGGTGGGAGGGAATTATTTTACTCCCCAGGGGATGTTTGGCATTGTCTGTATGTATTTTTGTGTCAGGACTTAGAATCAGAGGATGTTACTGGAATCCAGTAGGTAGAGGTATCAGCGATGTGCATGACACCTAAAATGTCAACACTACTAAGACTGGGAAATCTCTGCTTTAGAGTTTACCTAGTCCATTATTGTTATCTCATGAATGAATATGCTGGGGCTGACAGGTATAAAATAATTATTTAAAGTATTAGAACTAATCAGAAATACGACCGGGCCAGAACACAAAGATTCTCTTTCAGGGCTGGCTTTCCCACACTAACACAGGATTTTTCTTATTTGCACATTTTTCTGAATTCCATAAGAAAAGGCTCATGAAGACATGAAAATGGGATGGCATGTTTTCTTGATGTTTTCCAGTGTTGTTTACATGTTGTGTAAAGTTGCTTTTCATGAAACTGAGTATCGTAAAGCAAGCTCCTGTTTGACCAAACTGGATACTAGGACTATACAGGAAGTCTAAGTTGTTATTCTTTCCTTACAGAAGCTGAGACCTCATTGGGGTGACAGGGGCCAACATTATGAGAATCTGTGTAATGGATTCAGGGCTTAGAACTTGCAATCCCAACTATAAAAGCGTTGTGTTAGTTTGTTCTTTCAGTTACATACTCTTAGGCTTGTGTAGCTGTATCTGCCATCCTTGTGGTCTAGTCCTCCATCTAGACATCTTCATTAGGTGTTGCTTTTTATTGGGGGGAATTGTTTCACCTCAATACCACTAACACACTTAGACATTATTTCCTGCCTTCCTTCCTCCTCCACATAATCACATTAACAGAAGGGCTGTTCAGAACCCTGGAACCCTACTTTTAACTTCTTGCCTACTCATCTGGTGAGTTTTCGGGCCATCATAAAGCAGTTTAGGATTTTAAATTTTATTTTACTTTATTTTTTTGGCGGGGGGTTTGTTTGTATATCGGCCACACCTGTAGCATGCAGAAGTTCCTGAGCCAGGGATGGAACCTATGCCACAGCAGTGGCAACACTGGATCCTTGACTGTTAAGCTACCAGGGAACTCCTGGATTTTAAATTTTAATTAGAATTAGGTATTTATGTTTTTCTGTTAGTTGTTTTATTTTTAATGGTTTTATGCCCTCAGAATTTACTGTTGTTTTTATAGATCTCCTAATATGTTCCATATAAAATTGTAGGCACTGAGGATTCAGTGGTGAACATCAGAGGCAGACGTCCTGTCCTTCCAGTGAAGGATACAGATAATCAGCAAGACACATACTATAAAAAATAAATAAATAAATAAAGCAGTAGAAAGGGAGAGAGATTGAAAGAGCTTACTCTTTTTTTATAACAATGAATTTTATTTCAATTATAGGTGTACAAAAATCTCACAAGTCAATGTGATAGATTTTGTGTCCCAAACCCACAGTGCATCCCCCCACCACCCAGATTGTCTTATTTGAAAAACAAGGTTCTCCAAAGTCTGTGAGTCATTGTCTGTTCTTCAAAGAAGTTCATTGTGTCTCTTTAGTTTCCACATGTAAGCAGTAGCATTGGTGTTGCTGTCTAATTGTCTGACTGGTTTCACTTCACATGATAATCTCTAGGTCCGGAGTGTGGTTAGGGCTGACCTCGCTTAGCCACTCAACTTGGAGAAAAGTGCTTAGGATGAGGAGAAAGAAAGACAAAACAAAACTTAAAGACTCTGAAATAGTAATGTTTTGGTTCATTCAAGAAATAGCAGGAAGGCCTGTGCGTCCAGAGTGGAGTGAAGAAATGAAGAATGGTAGGTAGGAATGAAAAAGCTGCCAAGAGTAGAAAATATTGATCCCTGTGGGCCTGCTAAGAATTTTCTGTTGGCTTCTAAAGATAATTAAAAAAAGAAACAAAAACATTGCTGGATTTGGGCAGAAAAGTAACCAGATCTGACTTACCTTTTAAAACGACCACTCTTGATGCTCTGTATTGACTGTAGGTGGAAAATGACAGAAGTAGGAACACCAGTTAAGAAGTTATTGTAGTTATTAGAGGAAAAAATGAAGGTAACTTGGAAAGAAAGGGAGAATAATGGAAACATTTTTTCCCTAGGAATTCTTATCATATGAATATTTTACATTTTGTTATGTGTTTGTCAATGCAGTTTCGTAGACTCTGGAACACAACTTCCTGGATTTCTGTTGTGCTTCCATCACTTTTGAGCAGTGTGATCTTGGACCTAAAACCTGATCTTTCTGTGATTCAGTTTCCTTTTCTCTCAAGTGGGGTTAATATTAATATCCAAGGGGATGTAGGAGTTCATATCTGGATAAAGCCCTTCTAATTGTTCCCAGGGCTTATATTAAATACCATGTCGTTTTATTACTATTATTTATTCTCTGAACAAACCTGTGAGGTATATGTTTCTTTCCCCACTAGAAGGTAGGTATGGCTTAAAATTATATTTCATAGCTGTATTTGTTTTACATATGAAGGACAGGGCCAACAATTCGTAACTGAGGAAGCCAAAACCTAAGTCAAAACCCAACTTTTGGCTTTGACATGAGGGCTTCTTCTTCTTCTATATACCATTATGCTCTCTGGTCCTTGGACTCCACTGAAGCTCACTGATGCACCTTGTGCTTTTTGGGTCCCTGTTAACTCCTCAGCTCTACAAATGTCCAGTGAAAGTCCCTTGAGGTTTCTTTCACTCTGTTTAGCAGAGCATCGCTGCAGGAGGAGGTCAAGATAGTGAGAAGTAACCTAAAGGACACACGTATTTTTTCACAGTGTTTCGCCTTTGCAATCTATGGCTGTCACTTGTTCCTGTTGCTGTATTTTTTCTGGTTTTCTCAAACCAACTGCTTACTTCCACATGATAGTTCAGACTTTAAAAACATTTTTTAATCTCTTGAAGAAAATATTCCCCAGAGTAGAATTTATTTGACAACAATATACGGTATCAATTTATCATCCCTAAAATTATGTGTGTGTCCCCAAATATACACATATACATGTATATGCATATAAATTTATAATTAAAATATGACATATATCTATCTCTATTTTTATATATGAAGTCATATTTTGGAATTTGTTAGATTCAGTATTGCTTAGAACCAGGGTTTTTTTTCAGGTTCAGCATTATTGTTGTTTGGGACAGATAATGCTTTCTTGCAGAGTGATATTTTGTGCATTGTAGGATATTTGACAGCATCCCTTGCCTCTGCCCACTAGATGCCAGCAGAATATACAACCCTGAGTTGTGACAACCAAAAAATGTCTCTTGTCATTGCCAGTTGTCCCCTGTGGAGTATGAAAATTGTCCCAAGTTGAAAACTACTAGTTTAGAGACTTGGAAATATGATTTGTTTTATTTTTATGCATGAGGCTATTGATTTCTTTCCTTAAAATGTGAGTTGAGCACCTTTTATTTTTAAGTCTGTTCTTATTATTAAATGAGTACATTATCAACTCAGTATACTTTTTCATATGACTCTCAAATTTTCACAGCATGAGACGAGAAATACAAATGTAATTGGTTCATTATCATTCAAATGGAAGGTAAGTACAGAGCTGAATCAAATAAATCATTTGATCAAAAATAAGTAGAAAATTTGCCATATCTGGTGTTTAAATTTCAGTGACCCTGAACCCCCTCAGTGGAAATGTTTGAACATGGACACCAGTCTATATCTATTTATTTATCATGTGCTAATATATTATAAAACTGTGCAACAAATATACAGTCTCTGCCAGAAAAACAGAAGAGGAGAGATTATTTCCATTTCCCATCTCACTTTATGAGGTTGGAATTTCCCTAAAACCAAAACCAGACAATATTGTCTTAAAAAAAGGGAAGGGAGGGAGGAAAAAATAAGAAACCGAATGCCAACATCTTCCATGAACTAACACACAAAAATACTTGGTCAAAACAATGTGGTTTTGGCATAAGGATAAACAGGTAGAATAATGGAAAAGACAGAGGCGCCAGAAATTAACTTACATAGATACACTGAACCAATTTTTGACTTAGTGCAAAATCAATTCAATGAATGAAAGATAGTCTTTGTAACAAATGGGGCAGGAGCAATTATGTGCCCATTGTGGGGAATAAAAAGAGCTTCTACCTAAGCCTTATGTTTTATACAAAAATAAACTCACAAATGATCATACACCTATATATAAATTATGGACTTTTTAAAAATGTTTAAAATGTAATAAAACCTCTAAGATCTAAAAATAGGCAAGAGGTTTGTACATGCAAAAAGAATAATTTGTAAATGAAGAGAAAATGATAAGTTGGGCATCTTCAAAATTTAAAACTTTTGCTCTCTTTAAGACCCTCTTAAGAGGTTGAAAAGAAAAGCTACAGAATGGAAGAAAATATAAGGAATTCTCAACATTAACAAGAATGAAATAATCAGTTAGGAAACAGGTAAATTACATGAACAGATTTTTCACTGAGGATGGTACACAGGTAGCAAACAAGCACATGAAAATATGTTCAACATCATTAGCCATTAAGGGAATGCAGGTTTAAACCACGGTGATATTTCTGTATACCCATCAGAATGGCTGTGGTGGCAAAATAATGAAAATTCCAAAAGCTGATAAGGAATTAGAGAAATTGCATTACTTGTGCATTGCTGGTGGGAATGTAAAATGTTATAGCCTCTCTGAAAATGCTTTGAGTGTTTCCTCACAAACTAATCATTCAAATACTGTACAACCCAAGAATGCACCCCTATGCATTTATCCCAAAGGAATGAAAACTCTCGTTCACAGAAAAACCTGTGTGGCAATTTTCATAGCAGATTTATATCTAACAGACAAATCCTTAAATAAGCCAGTTGTCTTTCTACAGATGACCCATAACCCTGGTCAACAGTTAATTAAGATGTTCCTAGAAATGAGCGTCACACCATCATATACTGAATATGCAATATGTACCAGTAAGGGCTCCCTAGGTCAGATTTCCTCCTTCCCTTTTTTTTTTTTAATGTTTAATCAATGTTTTATTGATGTATTATACCTAGATAAAAAAAGCACCTATGCTATAAACAAATAGCTTGATGAAGCTTTCAGATCAAGACTTTGAATGTTACTGGCACACTCATTGTGCCCACTTTTCCAACTTCATTCCACAGAGGGCCACTAACCTGACTTCAAGTGCTATAAATTAACACTTGATATGAATGGGGTCCTAGAGTACGTATTCTTTTGTGTCCAGTTTCACATATGCTGTTGACCATGGTTGTTATCCATTTATTCTCATTGCTGCATAGCATTCTTTAGAATTACTGTACCACAATTTATTTTATTCTTGATGGAACTTTTTCCCTTCCACCGTTGGCTACTGTGAGCAGTGTTGCTCTGGACATTTTGTGTTCTCTTCCTTTGCTTCTCATTACAGTTTGTGATGGCCTTTCCTTAAAATCTGACACTGTTTGCTCCATCATTCTTGACTCTTCAAACTAAAAAAAGAAAAAAAGAAAAGTAATGGTTCTAGAAATAGAAAGCAATCTGTACAGCAGTACTGATGATGATTGAACACCCTCAGGGTTTGAGTCCTCATTCTAGGATGGTAGGCTCCTGAGAGGGCATGGGACATAAAATATACTCTCTGGGTCTGTGGTGTCCCAGATCAGAGCAGTGCTAGGAGCGGGCAGGGCAGGCTTCCCAGGTGAAAGGTGAAAACCATAGTTTGAACTTGAAGAGCTGTCTTGTAAGGAGGGGTAATGCTTTACAGGCAAGAGAAGTATGAAAAATCATGGAAGGAAAATATCAGTGGCTTGGGTTAAGCAGATCTGCGGAGGAGAATAAATCAATTGCTCCTTGTGCAGTTTGCTCTTAGATGGGGTGGGTAGACATAAGAATCGCATTGGAATCCTGCCTTAGTGGATCTTAGGAAAAACAAAACAGGGGTTTCCACTGTGGTGCTGTAGGTTAAGAATCTGACTGCAGTGGCTTGGGTTGCTGCGGAGGTGCGGGTTCCACCCCCAGCCCAGTGTAGTGCATTAAAGGATCCATCATTGGGGAGTTCTCGTTGTGGCTCAGTGGTTAACGAATCTGACTAAGAACGATGAGGCTGCGGGTTTGATCCCTGGCCTTACTCAGTGGGTTGAGGATCTGGCATTGCCATGAGCTGTGGTGTAGTTTGCAGACGCGGCTCGGATCCCGCGTTGCTGTGGCTGTGGCGAAGGCCGGCTGCTACAGCTCCTGTTAGACCCCTAGCCTGGGAACCTCCAAATGCCATGGGCGTGGCCCTAGATAAGGGAAAAAGACAAAAAAAAAAAAAAAAGGATCCATCATTGCTGCAGCTGTGTAAGTCACAGTTGTGACTCAGATTCAGGGACTGGCCTGGGAACTGCCTTATGCCACGGGTGCAGCCATTAAAAAAAAAATTAAAAATTAAAAAAATTGCACTAGTCTCAGAGTATGGTGCAGAAAGTGTAGCTGGATGCAGGTGAACAGAGGCCAGTATGATAGATATAATGTGTGCGTGTGTGTGTGCACATGTGTATGTGTATATTCTCATTCTTTCTCCTGTTCTTGTGTATATGTATATGCCTACAAAATGTACAGTTCGGGCAATTATTACTAGTCTTTACTCATAAACTTAAAATGTTTAAAAACAGTCAAGAGAGAGAAAAACTATAGAACCCCTAGAGTGCCTTTTGGTTTTAGCTGCTTTTAAAAAAAATATCTACTTGGCTCTCAGCTCCATCTTGCCTTGCCTCCTCTCAGTCAGATTTATCACCTGTCTAAGCATTTCAGGTCCTGATTAGTTTGTGACCCTGAATGAAGGCCAGGGAATTCTAATCATGGTCCCCTCCCCCACCGAATTGAAACAGTTCAGTAGGTGAATGGAAACCCATGTTGCTAATTATATATTTTTGGTAACCTGAAAATACATGGCAACCTTTCCTCCTCAGGTGATTAGATCTTTCTGAGTGACAACTTTCCTGTTTATTAGCTCCACATGCCTTTGAAAAATGCACTTGTGTGGGGGAGCTTGAGCATGTTTTTTTGCCAAATCGGAAACTGTCCTTGTGTTAGCAAGTGATTTTCTGAAATTCAAGCTGCAGTTTTCCCAGATTTTTGCTTCCTGGGCTTGGGTTTTGCTCGTGAAGTACGGTCTCGCACACCCTAAGGGGCAAACTTCTTTGTTAAATGCAGATTCCAGTATAGTAAGGATATTTTTTATTTCTATTAATTTTTCAAAAAGAAGCTTATGGGAGGAGTAAGGGCTCCAGGGATTGGATCTTATGTGCAGATTTTGCTGATACAGGGAAAGAACATATTGTATCTTAAAAGACACATGCACTAGTTTAACCACCTTTACTAGCTTGACTGCTTAGGATGTTTGAGTCAGTTGCCATGAGACCCAGGGCAGGTGGAGGGGGTGGGCAGGAGAGGAACAGATAAAGGGAAAAAAGAAAGAGTGATGATTTGATTACATTTGCCTCTTTTCGTGCTGAATCTTTGGGCTTTACTTCAGGTTCATTGCAGGTTTATAGGGAGGAGCACTGGGTTCCACCTCGGCTGTGATCATGCCGTGACTAAACAATGCAGAACTGAGGATGGAGGTAATGGGAGGGCTGACATCTGGCTAATTGCCATTGCAGTTGGGGTTGCCTGACAATTGAGTGGAAATTGCTTGAAGATGAAGAAGTTTCAATGAACCATGATGGACAGAAGTGTCTGAACAAAGACATGACAGGAGAGCTAGGCGGGAGAAAGAGGAGGAAAATACCTACTTCCTCTCTCATCTTTTCTTCCAATTGTATCTCTATAGTAAAAGTTACTTATTGAATGTCAAGTGGTTCAGGAAAAGAAAACAGAATAATCTCAGAGGCAGAAGAGGTGGTAGGGCTGGAGCTGCATTTATTTGTCTTAGCTTTGACTTCACTCAAAGCTTACCTAGGCACTGGTCACCCAAGGATTCCTTCCAAAGCCAGTGTCCCCAAACTGGTCAGGACTCAGGCCGTTCAAAGTATAATTCCCAGTGCTGTCGTCCACACTAATGGCTCTGTGATCCTCCTGTAAACACCAGGGACTGAGTGATGACATCTGAATCAAGAGATTTTTCATGGCAGGTCCCTTTACTGTACCCTGCAGGATGTGTGGCTGCTACTATAGCCAATAAATCTATGTTGCTTAACTTAGAAGACTTTTTCTCCTTCACCCATGTCCATTCTCCCAACAAAAACTTCTCAGGTAATAAGTATTCACTTCAGTTGTGGTTGTATGGAGACTAAAATAGATGACTAATGGTAGAGTTTTCTGGAGATTTCTAAATTGGTGAAGAATGGCCCTAGGGAATAAATTTGTGGGTAGGTCATGCTTTATAAAACCCCTCACAGCTTCCTGATTTGGAGACATAGCCTACTTGCTGCTCCAGTTCCTTTTATGTGTGATTCTGCTCCTATTACCACTGTGGTCTTACAGGTTTGGCTCAAAATTGTTTTTGTGTTCTCTTTCCATGCATATTTTGGACTATACGCAATTATTATTTTCATGTAGAATTTCCTAGAAATTTTTAGGATCAGAGGATCAATTTTTTTTTTCATTTTATAACACTCTAGTTAAAGAGTCTCACAATAATCATTTATTTTGTTATTTTAGTTGGTATTGTTTTCATGCACAAGAATTGCATTGTTGCAGTTGAAATCTGTGAACAAACTATTAGGCCTTATATGCAGTTCTGAAAATTACTATTAAGTACACTTTAAGTTCTCATTAAGCATGCAAACTAAAAGGGACTGTTTAAGAAAAAAAATATATTTTCCCTGTTTTAATTGCTAGTATATTTCAGATCAAAAGTTCTACAGAGGGATTTAGTTTTGTCTAGAAGACAATCTCCTTGTTCTTTTCTTTGCTTTGTACATATACATTCAAACTGTGAGGCTCTGGTTTTATATAAAAATTGGAAAACAAACTTGATTTGTAAGTATTTTTCTTTGAAATCAAACTAAACACATTCTTTTGTTGAAAGTACAAATTCATAAAATAAACCATAAATATTAGTTTGGGGAAAGTGTATAGAATTCTGGGTTACATTATTTGAAGGAAGTTACGATTTCAAGCTCAACTTTACACAAGTTACCATGATTTAAAAACTGAAAAAGATGAATGGTTTGCCCCATGGATTGTTTATTAATAAACCACAGTTTCCTGTGTTGACCAGAAAAGACATAAAACTTCATGTTATTTAGTACTGACCTCTAATCCCTCATCCTCATACTGTCTTTCCAGGCAAAGCAAATTGCAGAATTAAGGTGGTACTCAATAAATATTTGTTAGCAGAATTAATGAATAAATGAATAATTTAGAAGAAATCTATAAACCTAAAAAAAAAATTCCAGTCCCCAGTCTTATTCCATGTCTTCTCAGAAAGCCTACTTTGTAAAAAGCAGTAAAATAAAAATTTCCAAATTTTAAAGAGCTGATAACTTTATTGGGAAACAGAGATAAAGTGAAATGACTAAACAATCATGAGACATCATCCAAGGTTAAGATGTGTTGTTGAGTTACTCAGGGATAACTACTTGGTCAAGAGAAAACTAACAGGGAGTTCTCTGGTGGGCTAGTGGTTAGGATTTGGTGCCTTGCTTCTATGGCCCAGGTTGGATCCCTGGTCTGGAAGCTAAGATCCCACATCAAACTGAACACCACACCCCCCAAAAATGATTAAAACTACCTAGAGTATACCCATGACGGTATCAATCTTAACATAGTCCTCCCATTTTCATAATATTTTTATTTTGTTCATAAATGTTCATAGGTTTTTGTCTAGGTCTAGATGTCATGGAAGTACTGGATGCACCCAACATTAGACAAAATAAGAGAGATCTCCAAGTTAAGAGAGATATCCTCCTGCGATCTCCAGCTTCCCAGGTGTAGTGTTGCCCAAGGGTTACATCAAATTCCCTAAGGAAGCCTCCACCCAAGTCTGACCACACTCTCCCCCAAAGCCCCTCTCTTTTGCTTTCTCCAAGTTGAGATTGCCAAATAAAATGCAAGACACTGAGTTAAATTTGATAAATCATAAGTCATTTTTAGTATAAGGAGATACAATAATGTAATATTCAGGACACACGATTAAAAATCTGGAATTTGCCTCAAGTTTGAATTTAATTGGGCATCTCAAAATTTTATTTGTTAAATATGGAAACCCTGGAGTTCTCCTGTGGCACAGCAGGTTAAGGATTCAGCCTTGTCATGGCAGCAGCTTGGGTCACTGCTGTGGCAGAGGTTCAGTCCTTGGCCTGGGATCTTCCTCATGCTGCGGGTGCAGCAAAAAACAAACAAACAAACAAAAACCATCTGGAGACCCTACCACAGGTCCATTTTAATTGCCACTTTATCATTGCATGTGATTTCACACACCCTTCAGAAGACAGGACTCTACTTGGAAAAAAAGAAAACAGAAAATGTTATAGTCAAGTCTAAGTGTCTGATAGCTAGATTAATGAATAGTCATTAAGTATATCCATACGGTTAAAAGATAATTTGTTTATCTAGAAGATTAGTCTTCTGAATGTAAATATTTTATCAGAGATATTTTATTGTGTTCCACCTCAAGAAAATGTTAATACCTTCCTCTTCTATTTAAATAGCCAAGATGAGGTTAAGTGTGATAGGCTTTTTTGATGCTCGTCCATGGAAATGGTGATCCCACAAACACGAGGGTAAGTTATTTGGCCTTTTTGTGTCACAGTTGCCTCATTTGTAAATTGGAGATTATAACAAGACCCGCTTCTGAGGTTAGCTGTGAAGACTAAATAAGTTAATATATTTTCAGTACTGAAAATAGAACCTGGCACACAATACAAGCGTCTGTTAGCCATGGCCACCAACTGTTGATTTGGTGACACTGGTACAGACTGATCATTTGCTCTCATGTAAAATAGTTATATCTAGGGTGCCCCTGCTGTGGCCCAGTAGGTGTATAATCCAGCTTGTCTCTGTGGAGGTTCTGGTTTGATCCCTGGCCAAGTGCATGGGTTAAGGATCCAGTGTTGTGCTGCTGTGGTGTAGGTCACAGTTCTAGCTTGGATTCCAGCCCTGGCTTCCATATGCCATGGGTTTGGCTGAAAAGAAAAAAATATTTTACATATATATATATATATATATATATATATATATATATCTTATTTACTTTATGTTTTATGGACTGTGGAGGAAGAACACCAAATTAAGAGTAAATAGTAATGGATTTTAGTACCAGATCTGCCCCTGGTTTTAGGGGACTTCGAGTGAACTTAGTCTCAGTTTCTCATTTACAGATTCTGCATGGTTAAATCTCATTTACCATACATGAGAGGCATCTGAGTTGCTTGAGGAAGGTGTAAATTTCTAGGCTTCTCATCAGATATCTTGATTCTGGAAGCCTGAGAATAGGCCAGGATGAAGAAGATTTTTAATAAGCTAACAAATGAATCAGATGCTGGTGGTCCATGGACCACACATTAGGATAAAATGAACATGATGACCTCTTAATTTCATCCCATTTAGTAGTTAGATGTAGACAACTGTAATTCAAAGTCATTAACAATTGTTTACCCAAATTAAATGTGTTTATAAATGTCCTATAAAATGTACAAAAGCCAATTTCAAAAGCTGTATTAACTCTGAAACGTGAGTACCTCTGGTTACTCGTTTATTGGGCAACTTAATCTAGAAAGCTTCTTTCATGAATTTTCATCAATTTTTTAACAAAGCTCTCTTGCAAATGGTGAATTATGCATTAACATATGTTCATGCTAATTTATACACCAGTGACAGATTTTTGGCATGGGGTCAATAATCCACAATTATATTTTTAAAAGTTTACTTATTAATAACATAAAGGGATGTTGATTATCACTTAAATAAAAATGTACTTTTTAAACACAATATAAATAGCAAATTTGCAGTTCTTAGATGTGTATATACTTGTCCAAGGGACAACAAATGAATCTGAAACTAACAAGATAAGTAGCTCTTGCTCTTCTCAATTAATTGTTTGTATAGCCCTGTTATACTGTCTTATGTCAATGTCTTTTCATCAGATGGAAATGCAACTTTATCTAATATCCAAATAGTTACAAGCTAACCTGGTTGAGTCATAAAACAAGACAAACATTCTCACTTTGACTAGGTCTCTTCTAAAAATGTAATACAGCTTTAAATTTAAATTTAATATTTTATCTTTGTGCATATTCTTCAAAGTTAAGACAAAAATTTTCGCATAAAGAAGTAACAATAATCCTGTTAAGGAGCTTTATTAGTATGTGTCTATTTCTCCTGTGTGCTTGTATGTAAACATACTGGTTTTTATTTTTTTTAAACAAAATTTTTTTTGTCTTTTTAGGGCCACACCTGCAGCATATGGAGGTTCCCAGTTTAGGGGTCTAATTGGAGCTGTTGCAGCCAGCCTAGGCCAGAGCCACAGCAACGCCAGATCCGAGCCGTGTCTGCAACCTACACCACAGCTCATGGCAATGCCAAATCATTAACCCAATGAGCAATGCCAGGGATCGAACCTGCAACCTCATGGTTCCTAGTCAGATTCGTTTCTGCTGTGACATGACGGGAACGCCAACATACTGGTTTTTAAATAAACCTTGTTTTGAGAAGCCTTGATATAGACCAAAAAAATAATTCTAATAAGATAAGTAAATTATAGGATGATTATTTATATAATTAAAAGATTTTTCTGCTTTAAAAAAGGTTAATCTACAATTTAAAAAAAAAGTGTAGCCCCCTGGAAGAAACTGTTCCCCTATTATACTTAAATGTGATTTGTCTTAAATAATTTTATGTCCACATATTGGAAATACATTGTTATGTAAGTGGCGGCTACACTTTTCTGTACACAGCAAGAGTTTTATCACTCTCCGTTGCTAGTTTGCAATGGAGATATTAGCTTCCACATCTGACAGTTATATTCCAAATAAAACTGAAGAAAATAGAGTTAGTAAGACTGAATTAATTGTATGCCCACTTTATCACTCTGGTGACAATCAGCAGAATTAGAGAGCTCATGAGCTTTGCTATACTTCCATATTAACATGTTTGCAAGTACATTTTGCCAGGGGTGGGAGAAGTGGAGAAGAAAAGAGCACAATTTAAAATTAGATTTTTAATACCAGATAACATATTTTGGTAGAAGTCCAAGGAAAATTATTCCTATGGTCATGATAGGGGGTTTTAGATTGTTAGATTTTTTTTTAATTAGAATATAGTTGATTTACAGTGTTGTGGCAATTTCTACTGTACAGCATAGTGACCCAGTCATAGAGAGATAGATGATAGATAGATAGATGATAGATAGATAGAAAGATATATAATCATGTCATATATATACACATTCTTTATCTTACTATGTTTCATCATCTTAGATTTTTTTTTTATCATAGAATGAACGTAATTTTGGATGGCAAAGAGAACTGATTTAAAATCTTGGTTCTCTCCATTGTTAGTTGTGTCAAATTAGATAACTTCTTTGAGCCTTTGCTTCTCATCTTTAAAATAAAGATTACAATGCTGTCTTTACTGGGTTATTATAAGAATACTGTAAAATTATCTTTATAAGTGCCTGAAACAGTATCTGGCATTTAGGAGGCAATCAATCAACATTTAAATATATTTCTTTCCACTCTGACATAATAAAGATACTCCTGCTGTACTGATTTGAAACCAAAGCTTTCTGTCTGTCCCCTTAACTCACTTGGACATTTAGTCTCTTAGATATCATTCCACTTCTGTTGGTAGGTTGCTTTTCACTGTTTGGTAAATGTATATTGTCATCCAGACTAGCCTGGAAGAAACTGGTGTCTCTTCCAAACTCATCTTCTACCCTTTGCATGATCTCTCTTTCCACTCCTATCCATTTATAGCATTCTGTTGCAGGGACTGGCAAATCATGACCTGTGGGCCAAATCTAGCCACTCACCTGTTTTTGTAAACAAAGTGGTATTGAGGCATAGACATGCTTATTCATTTACAGAGTGTCTTTGATTGCTTTTCACTTTAAAAAGGGTAGAGTCAAGTCGTTGTGACAGAGACTTTATGGCCAACAAAACCTAAATTATTTACAATTTGGCCATTTGTAGAAAAGTTTGTAGACCCTTGGTCTGTTGTCTAAGAAAGGATAGCTAGACTTTTTTAATATAAATGTACCTATTTATTTAAAGTATGGTGGATTTACAGTGTTGTACCAACTTATGCTGTACATCACAGTGACTCAGTATATATGTGTATATATATGTTATATACATTCTTTTTCTTACACTGTCTACTATCATGTCCTATCCCAAGGGATTAGATATAGTTCCCTGTGTTGTCCAGTAGGACCTCATTGCTTGTCCATTCTGAACGCAATAGTTTTCATCTACTAACCCCAAACTCCCAGCCCATCCCACTTCCTTCCCCCTCCCCCCCCTCCCCCTTGGCAACCACAAGTCTGTTCTCTATGTCCGTAAAAACTAGGAATTAAATGCTTCTTGATAAATAGATGCTGAATGAATGAATAGAATCAATGACTAGATGCTGAATGATAAATAGATCCTGAATGTATGAGTAGAATGAATAGAGAGTAGAAAAAAATTGATAATCATGATGGACAGATTACTTAACTCTACTAACAGTGGTGGCAGTGAGGACAGAGACACAGAACCACTGAGGAGAAGTAACAGAGAAAGTTGGAAGCCAGAGGAGCTGCCTTCTGCCATGAATTGCTCTTGGTCCTTTCTTGAGTTCTGCTGGCTCTGTGAGCCTTAGTGTTCTTATGTGTGAAACGAAAATGTTCATTTCTGTTCTACCTAACATCTTAAGATCACATTGTATGGACTTACGGTGTTTTTTTGTTTGTTTGTTTGTTCTATTACTTTTGTTTTGTTTATGTAGTAATCTCAGTGAACATCCTCTACCTGAAGACAGTATTCATTTTTTTTTTTTTTTTTGCCTTTTGTCATTTTATGGCCACACCCGCGTCATGTGGAGGTTCCCAGGCTAGGGGTCTAATCCGAGCTGTAGCCACTGGCCTGCACCACAGCCACAGCAACGCAGGATCCGAGCCACATCTGCAACCTACACCACAGTTCACGGCAACGCCGGATCGTTAACCCACTGAGCAAGGGCAGGGATCGAACCCGCAACCTCATGGTTCCTAGTCGGATTCGTTAACCACTGAGCCATGACGGGAACTCCTGAAGACAGTATTCATGATGCATTCATTCTTTTTAAAAATTTTAGGGGAAGTAGCACTCCCTGGAGAAAGTCAGGTAGGAATTAAGTAAAGATCTAAGGCAATGTCACTAGAAAGCATTTGAGGATTTAGGAAAGCTTGTTTGGCATGGAACAGAATTTCTAGGGGCCCAGTTGAGAGAAAGAAAGAAAAGTAAAAGTCAGAGAAGAGAAAGCACAGACCTTGGAGAAAGTGGAACTAAGGAGAGAAGATGGATGGCTAATGGCCTTGCAATGGGGATATTAGGTATGGTGAATGTAGGGGCCAGTGTTTCCAAGGCTGTGGATAGTGTCCCTTTATGTGTGGGAGACCAGACACCTCAGGTGGCTGTATGGTAGAAAACCTGATGGTTGGTCAACTATAATTCAGACCAATCTGATCTTCAAGAGGCTCCTTAGGTCCAGTGAAATGAGCAGTGACCTAGGATTTACAAGACCTGGATTTGAAGCCAGAATATGCTATCTTGTGTTACTATGGCAAGCTTCAGTTAACTCATTTTCAAATTTGGATTACCTTTCCCTGTACTTATCAGGACTAATCAAAGAGTTTCATGAAATAATGTACCTCAGCAAGTTTTAAAATCTGTTCAAATATAAACCAATATTATGATCTGATTGAATATAACATCTGAATAACCACAAAAGAGTGTGGGCTTAGCAAATTTCCAGATGAGTTGATAGATATTCCTGTACATGCACACACTCACACAGGCATTCTCTCTCTCCCTCTCTCCCCCTCTTCCCTGCTCTGCCTCTCCCCCTCCTCCCCCTCCCTTCCTCCTTCCCCTCCTCTCTCTCTCTCTCTCTCTCTCTCTCTCTCTCTCTCTCTCTCTCTCTCTCACACACACACACACACACACACACACACACAGGACATGGATAACATCCTTTAATAGATTTGTGATCTAGGGCTTTTACTGGGTTACTTCTACCCAGATTAACAAAGAGCCAGGCTACACATGCTTCCTTTCTCCCTTTGATGAAGGAAAGAATCCCTGAGAGGTGATATCATATCTTCAGACAGATTGGGAGGTAGAGATTGGCATATCCCTACTACCATATACAAAATCAACTGGTAGCAAGGACCTGCTGTGTGTACTGTGTAGCTTGGAGAGATCTAGTCAACACTCTGTGATGACTGTGTGGGAAAAGAATCTGGAAAAAAATGTGGCTTATTCACCTTGCTGTACACCTGAAACTAACTCAACATTGTAAGTCAGCTATACGCCAATAAAATCCATTACAAAAAAAAAAGTAGATTACTAAGTTTAGAGCAATCTGTGCTTCCTTTTTTCATCTCTACAGTAAATGGCATCCACATACTACATCTACTCTGCTGGGGAATGTGATTGGAAGAAAACAAACAAACATCCTTTAAATGAAAGGATTTTGTGTAGGAGTACACAAAGCAATGTTTTTTTTTTTGTTTTGTTTTAATAAATACATAGCTAGTGATTCCACTGATGAGCAGTTGGTTGGAAATGTTTTATTGGTCATGATTTATGGATGACAAGTCTGAATAATTATTAAGCTTAATTGCGCTTAAATGACGGACTCCCCCCCCCCATTGTTTATCTTCAGGGCAAGGATGAAAGTACATGTGTTAGAAAAAATACAGAGTTCAGTGGCTGCTAAATGAGCTTATTAATGCTTACATATGTAACAATTTAGGGCTTTAATGTGTTCGTGTTGGAAGGCATTCAGTCTGCAGAAAAATCCCACATGAACAATGGCTGCATTGCTTTTGGATAAACACAACACACAGGCTTTCAATTTCAATCACAAGTTCAGTTTTTTGTGAGGTTAACTTTGTTCTAGCTGTGGCTGGTAAAAGTATTTTCAAGAAAATGAAATTACGCTCCCTCTTTGGCATGCTGTAGACCACTAGGTCAAGAGCACCCAGGCTCTGCAGATTCTGAGAAGGGAGGGCAACTTGTCTGATTCCCAAGAGTTCTGCCTTATTTCCCCACAGTGACTTTCTAGGCAGACCGTTTCACCTTTAATACAAAATGTCCCTGAAGCAGATTTGCCTGCTCTTGTAAAGCAAAAATAAAACACTCATTTTCTTTCTTTCTCTTTTTTTTCACCATCACGTTGTACACTTTATTTTTTAATTACTCAATGAATTTTATTACATTTATAGTTGTACAACAATCACCACAATGAAATTTTATAGCATTTCCATCCCAAACCCTCAGTGTCTTCTCCCCACCCCCCAACCTGTCCCATTTGTAAACCATAAGTTTTTCAAAGTCTGTGAGTCAGTATTTGTTCTGCAAAGACGTTCATTGTGTCCTGTTTTTAGATTCCACATGTAAATGATAGCATTTGATGTTGGTGTCTCATTTTCTGACTGACTTCACTTAGCATGTTGCTGCAAATGCTGTGATTTCATTCCTTTTAAATGGCTGAGTAATATTATATTGTGTATATGTACCACATCTTCTTTATCCACTCCTTTGTCCATGGGCATTTAGGCTGTTTCCGTGTCTTGGCTATTGTATATATATAGTGCTGCTATATATATACAATATATATAAGAACATTGGAGTACATCTGTCTTTTTCACTCATGGGTTTCTCTGGATAGATGTCCAGGAGTGGGATTGCTGGATCAGATGGCAAGTCTATGTTTACCTTTAATACAAAGGGTCACCGAAGCAGATTTGCCTGCTTTTGCAAAGCAAAAATAAAACCACTGACTTTCTCAGCTCTGAAAGCATGTTGCTCCTTATGGTGGCTAAAGGTGATACAGATTCTTGTTACAGACTTCATGGAAGATGGCACAGGTGGCTTAAAATCCTCAGATCAGAACCCTGGAATAATGAACTTATCATGGGTTAGGCTGGCCTCTTGCGTGGGTGAAATGTCTCTTTCCTCTCATTCCTCTTTAACTCAGTTCTTCATTAAACACACTGCACACATCATAACATTCTTCTTCAAAAATATGACATATAAATATGTATATATTTATTTCAAGATACATTTCAAATACAGTGCATTAGATGTTTTTTTGTTGTTGTTGTTGTTGTTGTTGTTAGGAAGTGAGACTAACTCTGTTGACCTAAGAAGTGGGAGATTTTTTTAAATAAAGATACACATGAAAATAAAGAAGTCAGAAATTGTGATCACGCATCTGGGATCTTTACAAGAATCTAGAAAAACCTGCACTACCAGGTTTCCAAAAAGAACAAGTACAGTGGTGCAGATGCTTGCTGCTGTCTGAGTTTGTTTGGGCTGCTATAGCAAATGACCATACTTCTGGGTTTACATAACAGGAGTTTAACTTCTCACAGTTTTGGAGGCTGGAAGTCTGAGATCAGGATACCATCATGGTTCTGTTCCTGTGAGAGCCCTCTTCCAGGTTGTTTCTTCACATGGAAGAAAGAGGGAAAGGAACTCCCCTGTGTCTCTTTCTTTTAAGGGCACTAATCCCATCAATAAGGGTCACACCCTCAGAGCAGAATTAACTCTCCAAAGCCCCACCTCCTAAAACCGTCACATTTGAGGTTAAGATTCAACATATGCATTTGTGGGGAACACAAATACTCAAAGAGACTGGGTCCTGGCTCAGGAAGTGGAAGTCAGTAACCAGACCCAAAACCTTTCATAATTCAATGATTCGCCAGTTCTAGTGGCCTTGTTAGGCAGTGCTCCTCAAGAGCAGAGGTTGGTGATCCCCAATGCAGGGGTTCGCTGTTGATGAAGATTGCTCAGTGCACCATGCCCCTGCTTCCCTGTTCATTCTGTAATTAACCTTTATCTCTGAGCTGTGCCCAGCTGTGGTTTCTGCTTATTTATTCGGCGTACCATAGATTCCTCTTACGATGTTAGGTCTAATATGTTTGCCTTAACTTTGTGTTTCTTCACCAATTTTCTGAGATAAAAGATATGGTTGATGGAGTTAGTCACCAACATCCCATTTAGGGCAATCTTTCACCACTTAGGCTACTGCGTAGCACATTAATTTGCTACTCTTGGGTCACATGCCTCTGCGATTAATCAGCTATTGCCAGGATGATATAAATGATAAATGTGGCCCACCGAGTGTCGTTCTGTACAGAAGAAACTGTGGGCATCTGAGGCTCAGCCTTTCACAGCGATGGGTTTTCTAGAGTGACGATGACAATTGAAAATGGAGCAATATTCCAGTGCTCATATTTGTGGCTGAGTTTCCAAAAGAAGAGAGCATATATTTTCCTAAATTTTATTATTAATAGTAGCAAATATCAAGTATCCACAATGATTAATTAACAAGATTGAGACTGGTCCCCTCAGCTAACAAAAAGAGGGGTTGTAGTCTTTTTACTGCTGGCATTTAAAACCACTGTTTAAATGAATGCCTTATTGCCATTGACTTGAGTCTCTCCAGATTTCTTTAAAGTCCAGTAGTATCACTTGTTCCTCAGAGACTTCGACTCTCATCTGTCTTACTCATCCATGCCAAGGACTCACAGATATAAGAATTATTTCTTATCATATATATTCTGCATAGAAAAAGAGGTGTCTAACTCTGGCTTCCGTCTTATCTACCAAAGTCACCTTGTGGATACAAAGATGATACTATCTGCTGCAGGCAGACTTTCTGTACTGTAATTCAGAGAAAGGAATGCATCTACCTCTTAACGCATTTACCTTTCTGGAAAAATACCATGGTTCATCCTCCTCTCCAATTACATGGAAAATTTCAGCAAATTTAGATAACAGAACAACCTCTAATAGAAAGCTATAGTTAGTTAAAAACTTTGAATGCCACTGAAACCTACTAATATAGTTTAATGAAATAAGAGTATGTTACATACAGTGGTATAGTATATATTACATCCTGAAATAGAAAACGTAGTAAACTGTCTTTTAAAGCAGTTTGTTTACACATATCTTCATGTGGATTTTTATATTTCGTTCTTGCATGAACTCTGTTATGTCCGTAGGGAGAGTGTCTTTATCTTTGAAGGGTGACACATTTTACACACACATCCATGCATACGAGTGACACATTTTAGGTGTGGAGCTGCATGCGGCCATAAGTGACTTGTCAGGTTTGTCAGCAGGAAAAGCAGTAAGTACAGTGAAAGAGTCTGATCATTTGATTGGGTCTGTCTTTAGGTTTATGTTCTAGTTCTACTTGTTAGTTACCATTTCTAAGTTAGTCTCAGTTTTATCTGATGCAAAATGAGGATTGTTGCAGAACTATTGTGAAAACAGAGAGAGAGAGGATTTCCTGCTGTGGCACAATGGGATTGGCAGTGTCTAGGGAGCATTGGGACACAGCTTTGATCCCAGGCCTGGCACAGTGGGTTTAGGAGCCAGTGTTGCTGCAGCTGCAGCCTAGGTGGCAACTGCCGCTCAGATCTGCCATATGCCGTGGGGTGGCCAGAGAAGAAAAAAACAAAAAACAAAAACAGAGAGAGAGGGAATGTACCTAAAACATACTTGGTCACTGGCACTGAGTAAATGCCCAGTAGGTAGAACAACAACTGTGGTCGGAGGTCTCCCTATTCCACTGTATTTCAAGAACTGAAAATATCGTTATCTGAGAGAAAAGGAATGAAGGTACCGGAAACCTAGAAAAAGTGCATCTTGACTATCTCTGTCCCAAACCATCTGCTGAGTATTTACAAGCACTGGTATTGGAAAAGTCCCTAGACATGAGGGGACTCAGGGGTTCCTTGCTGTTTCATTGGCTACCAAGTATTAAGAGGAGAGCAAAAGTGGGCTTAGCTTCGGGCAATATGTCAAATTTATTTTACTTGCCTTTAGAAACCCCCAAACAGGCAGGCAAGAGTTCCAGGTAAAAGCTGAAACTTTCCATGGAAAAGATAGTCATGGACATGGAAAACAGACTTGTGGTTGCCAAGAGGGATGGGGAAAGAGTGGGGTCGATTGGGAATTTGGGGTTAATAGATGCAAACTGTTGCCTTTGGAATGAATAAGCAATGAGATTCTGCTCTATAGTACTGGGAACTATGTCTACTCACTTATGATAGAGAATGATAATGTGAAAAAAGAATGTATACGTCTATGTGTAACTGGGTCACCTTGCTGTACAGTAGAAAATTGGCAGAACACTGTAAACCAGCTATAATGGAGAAAATAAAAATCATTATATTAAAAAAAAAAAAAGCTGTTCCCAGAACTTAAGAAACACTGAGATTTCACAGAGATTATAAAGAAGTAAGGATAATTCAGCCTCTAAATGCCTTCTACTGTTTTCTGCACAGTTTCTATTAAATTCACTCTCTTTGGGGTCCCTTTTGCACATGCAAACCTTCTACTCCAAAGCAGCCATTGCTTTAAGTTTTACTGAAGTATGGTTGATTTACAAGGTTGTAATAATTTCTGCTGTACAAAAAAGGGGTTCACTGAAACATGCCCACATATTCATTCTCTTTTAGATTCTTTTAAACAACCTCCTATTCTCTGGACTGTTTTGTGGGAAATTCCATTTCTCTATGGCTGCCTTTGACCTGATGAATCAAGAGCTGTGATCAGTCCTACAAACTCGCTCTGAGATAGGGTAACGCATATAAACAATAAAACCCCAAGTTTTCTCACTCCAAGGTTGTAGTTGTGCTCATCTCCAGAAGGGAGAGAAGCTACTAGAAATCCCTGAAAAGCAATTGAAAATGCTGAAATTCTTTTTCACATCAGTCCCTACTTCAAAAAAAAAAAAAAAATCATTCAACTCCAGATTCAAGTAAAAAAATATGATCCTTAAACTGGCTTAAAGATATTTTAGTGTAAGGCAATATATTCATTACATATGGTTTGGATTTGGCATTTAAAAATATCAAACTTATTTCTCAAGAGATGTGTTTAATCTCTCCTACCATCTTCCATCCTAGAAGTAGACAATTGAAATATGTTTCTCTCTCTGATCTATGGCCTGTATAGCCCCAGTGTTTAATGAGTTTTCCTTTTTTTTTTCTTTATGCTTGAACTCTTCTTGGCTTGTGAAAATTACATGATACTGCTCTCTTAGAATATTTCAACCACCTCCCTCGACACCCACACTTCCTACCTCCCTTTTGTAATTCTCCCCTCTTCATCATTACCTATTGTAATCACTTTCTCTGAGGCCAAGTATCTATACTAATACCTCCTAAGATGTTCTGAGATAATCCAGCATGATCCATGTTTTATTCTTAATTTTTTTAAAAAGAAAAAGCAACATAAATTAAATCCCCCAAACTATCCCACCATCTTCTGCAGCTGCTACATTCTGTGAGCCAATTTCGCTTCTATCACCACCCCCAGACTTTCACCTTGTACAATGTAAAAGTAGATATTTTTCCACAGTCTTTCAGAGAGTGACATGGTTGCCCTCAGACTCATCATCAAACCTACAGAAAAATCCTAGTGGCCTCTGTGCTTATGTCTGTCTCGGGTTGGGGGAGGGAATATGTGTAGAACTTAATCTTGATTCATAAGTGATTCCTATCTTCTAGTTTCTTGTACTCTGGGAAGAAAACATTTATGCTGGCTCTTAGAAAAATGGTCCAAAAAGCATGCTGGACATATGCATTATGCATTAGGATTAGTAAGAGGATTTCATGCCAAAGCTGTATCTGCTAATTCTCTTGAGCATCCCTTAAGGTTTTTGTTTTTCTAATTTGTGGAAAGTGAGTAGATCACATATAAGTTTTATGGAAATCAGTTCTAGAACTTGACCCATTGTTGCAGATCATTGTATATATAGTGAGTGTTCGGAATAGAATAAGGTTAACATGACTTTGGGTTTGCATGATTGCAAACCCATTTGCATGCGCCATGAGCATAAGGCAAATGACATTTTTAAGGTGTATTATGAGAGCTGAATTTCCTGTTCAAGGGCTGGTCAGTGAGAAAGGTGCAGCTGAGAGATAGGTATCACCACTGATTGAAGGATATGTGTGTGGGAAGCTCTTTTGTCAAATGAGCAATTCAGTGAAGGTTAAGGTGGGAGCTTCTTACCCGAGGGTTCATGGGAGAGAGAGAAGAGAATTGTTGAAAACCCCCATCCTGTCTTTGGCTTTTTACTGAGAGCCACCATCCCAAACCTGGAGACCAACTGTCCAGAGTGGGTGAGACATAATTCATAAAAGATAAAATTCACCCTTTTCCACTGTACTGTTGACTGTTTTTGAGTGTCATTCACAAAGCTCTACAACTATAACCACTAGGTAATTGTAGAACATTTTCATCAGAAAAAGAGAAACACCACTGGAGTTGATGCTCTGGCATAGTAAGTTAAGGATTCAACCCCAGCAGTTCAGGTTGCTATGGAAGCCCAGGTTCGATTCCTGGCCCAGCACAGTGGGTTAAGGATCTGGCATTGCTTCAGCTGTGGTGTAGCTTGCAGCTGCAGCTGCAGCTCAGATTTGACCCCTGGCCCAGGAAGTTTCATATACCATTGATGCAGCTGAAAAAAATAAATGAATAAAGTGAAACACCACACACATTAGCAGTCATACCCTTTCTCACTCTCTCTCCAGCCCCTCTCCTGCTAATCTGTTTTATATCTCTATGGATTTACCTTTTCTGGACATATCATAAAAATAAGGTCCTATAGTCAGTGGCCTTTTAAAAAATGTTGGTAGATATTTTGTCGAGATAATTGGAGAATCTCATGCCATTGTAAGAAAGAATATACTCAGGTCTGGTGGAATCTTAACTCATTCTCTCCCAGTGGTAACATCCTACATTAGTATCTTAACCAGGATACTGATGTTAATACCAGTCACCAGTCTTAACCTGGATTTCCTCAGTGCCTACACATGTGCATATATTTGATTGTAAACAATTTTTTCATATGTGTGGTTGTGTCTATCTACCACTAAAGTCAAGCTAGAAAAGAATGCCTACCCCATGGAGATCCTTGTGCTTTTGTGTTGCCCTTTAATGCTCTCTTACTGTCCTCATCCCTGTGACCACTAATCCGTGCTCTGTTTCTGAAATGTTGTCTTTAAAAAACGTCATGCAAATAGAATCAAATAATTTTTAACCCTTTGGGATTGACTTTTAATACTTAGCATGATTCCTGGGAGGTCATTCAAGTTCTTGCATGCATCTGTAATACATTTCTTTTTATTACTGCATCATATTCCATGGAAGCATGACAGTTTGCTTAACTATTTACCCACTGGGCTCTTTCAAGTTTCTGGGTATTATGAACAAAATTGCTCTGAACATCCTTTATAAATTTTTGCATGACGATAAGTTTTCATTTTACTGTGATCAATGCCTACGAGTGCAATTTCTAGGTGGTACAGTAATGCCTGGAAGTTTTCTAAGAAAGTGTCAAACCGTTTTCTGGAGTGGCTGTACCATATTCAACTCCCATCAATTGTGTATGAGTGATGTAGTTTCTCTGCATCCTTGCAGTATTTGGAACTGTTACTATTTTTTATTATAGCTATTTAGATAAGCATGTAGTGAATATGTGGCTTTTGTTATTGGTTTATTTTACTTAGCACAGATCAAAGTTTATCTAAATTGGAGCACATATTAGTATTTTATTCTTTTTATTGCTGAATAATGTTCTCTTGTATGGCTAACCATGCATGAACTACATTTAATAGTAAGGAAAATGCTTTCTGAATTTTTTTCAAAAGTATAGCCTCTGTTTTTAAGAGCATAGGACACTGTATTAGATACTTTTAATGTATACTCTCACACAGTTTCATAAAACACATATGATCTAAGTTATGATGGGTACACTGGAAACACGATTATTAAATCAAGTTTATAGAAAAAAAATAACAAATCTATCAGGAAAACTTATTTAACTTAGTTAAGTCAGTTTTGAAAACAAATTTTTAATGCCACCAATTCACTACAGACCCTACAATATGCATCATGTCTCCCATTAGATTAATTCACATACTTGGTCTGCTTGGCCTCATGAGAAATTTGAGTTTGCCAGAATTGACTGTCTAAGTCATCTTGTAGATAAAGAAATTAAGATTCATTCATTCGCTGTACAAATATTTGTTGAGAGCCTAAGGTGCATTGGGCCTGCAATAGATGCTGTGATTTAGAAAGGCTAATTAACAGTCAAGGTCACCAGTTAAGTAAAAGCAATGATTAAGTATTACATTGCATAGTGAGAGTAAAATTCCATCTTTAATACTTATTTTCTCTGGATCCTAATTAAAGTAATCCAGAGAAATAGTTTAGAAATAGCTTAAAGGTAACTAATTACTGATTTTTACTGTTTTTTTTAACAGAAGTGAATTATTAAGTATTATTTTGAAAACATAGCATCAACTTAGCTTATCATATGCATCGTATTTTTTAACTTTGTTGGCAAAGAATCCAGTTGCCAGGCTACCTGACACGTCGACTCTCCACCATTGTCAGGTTTTTGTCCAATCTCATTATGTATAGCTAGAATAAGGATATTGAGCAACCTATACCATCACTAATAAACTTGAGGTTACTTTACCTTTTCTCCATCCCCCACTGTTGATGAGTAATTTATCTCAGCAGCAATATGCATGTGATGCCTTTGAAAAGGAAGGGTATGGCATTATCAGTCACTGCATGGACTTGTTATAGCCAGCTCCATCGTGGGAGAGAGTAGGTGATTACAATCAATAATCAATCAAAGAGGCAGTGACAGTAATCATACATCACATGCTACTGTGGAAGCTTCATTCATAGCTTAATATTGCAGGGTCCAATTTCTGGAAATGCTAGGTGCTTTGCCTTTGTCTTGAATCTGCTCCTGGGAGAGAAAGCCTAGAAGGTGGAATACACCTTCTTGGGTGATCCCCTGTTGGAAAGATTAAAAATGGTCAAGCAAAACTGCATGTGAGAGAAGAAAAGCACAAATGTCTCAGTCCTTCCTTGCTTGATTCCTGATGAACTACTCTATCCACTTTGTGTATAGCTAAAGGCACCTCAGGTATATCATTGTCGTACACTCCTCATTAATCGAGCAGATGCATTTTATGAAATTGTTGGCAGAAACTGTATAACTAGATGGTAAAGTCATGTCCAGTAAAATAAAGTAGCCAATAAAAGACATGGTCTCTATAAAACCAGAATTAACTTAGGAAAATTGTCTGGGAGGTTTATTGGAAAGTGAATGCTTTTAAAAATACTGAAACAATTCTTCAAGTGGAAATAATATTTTAAAAATACAAATGCTTTTCCATTTATGGTGGGAGGAATATATACTGGGGAAACTGGTGCATGGAGATGTTTTAAACTCAATCCTTCAACAAACCTTTGCTGAGCCCTTACTATTCACAAGGATAGCAGAGGTCCCTACCCCTCAGGACCAAAATATCTGGCATGGGGTAGGGGGAAGTAGATGCCTGATTACACAGCGTAAATTGCTTAGGGCTGTAAGAGTTTATGCAAGTGTTTGGGGACCACAGAGGAAGAAATATAAGGGACAGCAGCATTGGGAATCCTCTATGGGAAGGTGGCTTTTAAATTGGGAATGTAAACCAGTGGGAAAAACACACGATCAGGCAGGCACTGAGATAGGACAGAAGTGCAAAAAAGTATGGCGCTTTCAAGCAGCAGGATGAAGATGTGTGGGGTAGGAAAATAGAGGAAGGCATGGGCTGGGACTTTAGTGGAAGGAGAAAAGGTACGTGGGAGAGTGGAAGAAATGCAGACACAAAGGTATATTGGAGCTAGATTGTTGCGGGTGGGATGATGAGTGACTAGACCGACTGGGAGCTTCATGAAGCCCTCTGACCATGAGAATGGAAAAAATACAGAAATGAGAACCTAGAGGCAGGTGAACTAAGTAGCAGACTATTTCTCCCTAACTTACATAATTTACTCGGTATAATTTTTAAACTACTTTTGAAAAATAAAACAGAAGCTTGAAAACAATACCTCCTAGAAGTGTGGGCTTCACCAAGGGTCTTCCCTTACAGATTTCAGGAGAATTTTTTTTTTTAATTGATGGCAAGACAATATTTTACCAATGCAAATATTTTCAGCAAAAATGAGTATCATGAGCATGTTAAAACTTGAATGTTTCTTGTAAAGAGATGGCCTCTGTTCCAGGTCTCTGACAGGGTTCTGTGGTGCAGTGGTTTAACGATCTGACACTGCCACAGTGGTGGCATAGGTCACTGCTGCAGCTCCAATTTGATCCCTGGCCTAGGAACTTCCATCTGCCACAGGTGCTGTGGGAGAAAAAAAAAAAAAAAAAAGAGCTTGGAAATAGCTCCCTACAGTCCTTTCCAACCCCTAGGCTGTGTCCCCCTTCCTTTCAAGCTAGGATTCCTTTTTTTCTTTCTTTTTTTTGCTGCTTTTGATTCTATTTGAAGGAGCATTTCAATGTTCTGTAAAAGAGGCTTAATTCTCAAGATGACCCCTAGATTTTTCTTTTTTAAAAAGAGGTTTGGAGCTTTTAGAATGATCTCTTCCTAAAAGTCCCATATAGCTGACAATCAGGACCTCTTGGAGAACCAGGTTTGATTATTATTTTCTTACATGCAAGGTTGAGATTCAGTGTAGTACCCTTGTGATTTTAATCATCCCTAAGGAGGCAGAAGCTGTCAATAGGAGGTGCAGGGAGCCTATGCTGTTTAGCATGGGCTTACGGGATTGGATTCTTTTTATACTAGAGAGTTTAATTGGAAGTTCTGATTTTTCTTCATCTGAGTTTCTCCCCAGGTCTTTATCTTTATTGTGAGAAAACCCTCTTCAGTCCAGAGGACAAACACCAACTGGAAACAATAAGCCCCTGAGCTTTTGCTTGCGGAGTTAAATAAATAAATGCAGTAATAAGTAAATCAATAGATAAAGTGATATTTAAAACCTTCCTTGTGATATATTTAGACTTGCATTGTAAAAACACAAACAGGGAGCTGTTGGGTTGAATTTTGAAATTATTAGCTTTCATAGGTTCTAAAATTAGGCCGTTGTGGAATGGGATTTTTGGAAATTAGCTTTTTCAAAATGATGTTTCCCATTCAATGTTGAAAAGTAAACTCAGCCACGGTTGAGGCTGCTGCCTGGAGGCAAACACACAGTTAGCTGAAATCTTCTTCCTGGATATAAATATCTCTCAGCGATTCTAACTTGGAGACTTAACATTAGAGTCTAGCGGAGGCTGCTACATGCTGTCCACAGCATGCGAACAGTTTTCGGTCTTCCAAGAGCCATCCTATTTCCCCGAATATTACAGGTCTGGGAAAATAAAGGAACTACCACAAAGAGAACAAAGATGTTGATTCCTAGAGACACTTGTATATGCCTTTTCACTGACTGTCAGTGCAGAGTATTGATTTCACTCTGGAGAAACTGTGAGTAGTTAATGCCTCGTGCTCTTTGTCCCAAGTCAGTCAGTAATGTCACCTGGTTTGTACCCTCCCCCTGTCTTAGAGCCCCATTTAGCATTTCAGATGAAGTGCATTTCTTATCCATGAGTACTAGATCTTTGTTGTTGTTGTCGTTGTTGTCTTCTGCCAGGCCCTGCAGGATTACACTTCTTTCTTTTTAAATTCCCGGTTCTTACACCGCTCCCCAGGCTCTGGCTCTGGCTACCTGAATGAGCTCCCTACCCCAGATTCAATCTGTTCATGAATCATCACCAGGAAGATCTTCCTAAAAAGGAATGAAGCATTTCCTTCCAGCCTTCAAGCAACTGTTGGATTTGGCCTTGCTGCCTCCAACCCCAACCTGGCAGCAAACCTCTGCAACTGTATCCTGACATATTCTCAGGCCTGCTCTCTCTGTAGCCTCTCCTGCAACCTGTTTCAAGCGGACTTTCTTTTCTATTCTGGCTGAATACTTCATCTTTATTTTTCCATCGTGTCATAAATCCTAACCTGTACCCTGGTTAGTTTTTGTCTGTCTCCTTCCATCCCTCCTTATCCAGGCTGGAAGCAGCTTCCAGATACCAACTGAGTATTCCTCACCTTTATACCTGCAATAGCTCTTCCAAAAATGCCCACCTCTTAGGGCCGGCTTTGCTAGACTGATACCTTTTGAGGTGTTGGTGAAGATGTATGTATCCATAGGTGTTTTCTGTTTCTGTTTTGTAAAAGTAACATGTGATGGCGTTTAGGTAAAGAAAAAGAAAGCAGTGTTGGAGAGGGGAAAGAATATCACATTAGATAGGTTTTGAAACACATATAACAAATGAAAAGAATGAGAACCGGTGGACCCGGTGTGAACAAGGCAGAAAGGCAGGAAGTGATCCGATTTCAGGGCCCTAACTAGTGCCAGGGTAGTGGGAGGAAAGCAGGAGAGGCTACAGAGAGAGCAGGCCTGAGCATGTGTCAGGATACAGTTGCAGAGGTTTGCTGCCAGGTTGGGGTTGGGGGCAGCACGGCACCTACAAGATCTTTCTTGATGCAACCTGTTTCAAGCGGACTTTCTTTTCTATTCTGGCTGTATGCTTCATCTTTATTTTTCCATTGTGTCATAAATCCTAACCTGTACCCTGGTTGGTTTTTGTCTGTCTCCTTCCATCCCTCCTTACCCAGGCTGGAAGCAGCTTCCAGATACCAACTGAGTATTCCTCAGCTTTATATCTGTAATAGCTCTTCCAAAAATGCCCACCTCTTAGGGCCGGCTTTGCTAGACTGATACCTCTTGACAGAGGGACTCTCCTTGCTATACAGCGTCTCACTTGTCTTTATATAATTTCCTCACCAGTAGTTTCTTATAAACACATCTTTTTTTTAACCTTGATGATAGCAACTTTGTAGCACTGGTTATTCATTCTCCTTTTGTATTTTCCAACAGATCCTCAAGTCTGAGTTGTAGAATAGGTTTTTAATAAAGTATTAAATGAGTAAATGAATGATATGTAGTAGGTAGCACAGCCTCCATGCTACAGTTGGTGGCTGGCTTGGAGGTGACAGACATATGTGCAGAAAAGTAAAATTAGGAGCTCCTGCTGTGGCGCATAATGAGCAGGGGTGTCTCTGCAGTGCTAGGATTCAGGTTCAACCCCTGGCCTAGAAAAGTGGGTTAAGGATCCCGTGTTGCCACAGCTGCAGCATAGGTAGCGACTGTGGCTCAGATCTGACCTCTGGCTCAGGAACTCCGTATGCTGTGGGGCAGCGAAAAAAGAAAGATAAAATAAAATCAGCTTCTTGTTCTTTCTAGATAGGAAGGACTTTGATTCCAGAAATTATACGTTAATTAGCAACTTGGGGGTGGGATGTTAGAACATGAACTTGGGATTCTCCAAGTCTTGTCTCCGAGTCGATACATATCTTGAATTTCTTAAGCCGAGATTTTCTTGGGGTTTAATTTAAACTGTAGTGAACTTGGAACCACAGAGAGAGATTTTAAGAATTAATGGACCCCTGGGAGGAGTTCACAGAGTTTCTGAAGGAAATGTTCACTACGAAGGTCCAAGTAGAGGTATAAGGTAAATCCATAAAAAATAAGCTCGATTGAAAGTTCAGATACACCTAAGAGGTCAATGGGAAATCCTGGCGATCTGAGTCAAACTGGAATTACCAGAGGCTGTGTTCGCTTTTTTCTGGTTGTTCTATAGGGTGTTCAATGTCATTATCTTGATATAGTGGAAAGATTCTCATAACACATTTCCATTTTTTTTTTTTCGGTTTATATTCTTTAAATGTATACGTTAGGAAGATAAAAGTCTGTCTAGATTTTAAAATGATATCATTCCTTTTCACTTGACATTAGTTTTTCTCCTTTTTTAAAGGTTCTTCAATTTTAGTGCCACCGAGACATTTGGTTTTAAGTATGGTTACTATTCTTACTCTGAAGAAAGGTGTTATTCACAATACTTGAATATGTTTAATTTTGTTCTCTTAGTAAAGAGAAATAGGTGGACAGGGGCTTGAAATATACAGTTATGTAGTAGTGAGTTGGTAATGAAAGATTTATAGAAGAATGAAAGACAATCCTTTATCTTAAGAAAGCTTGCTTATTTGTCTTCTATTTGGGGGCCTCCTCTGTGGCATATGGAAATTCCCAGGCTAGGGGTCAGATAGGAGCTGCACCTGATGGCTTATTCCATAGCCACAGCAACCCAAGATCCGAGTCACATCTGCAGTTTGCATTGCAGCTTGTGGCAATGCTGGATCCTTAACCAACTGAGTGAGGACAGGGATTGAACCCATATCCTAGCGGATACTAATCAGATTCTTAACCTGCTAAGCCCTAAGGGGAACTCCAAGAAGAAAGTTTTATAAGTTAATTATTTATGGAAGATTACCTTCCTTACAGTAGTATTATCTCTGTCAGGGGAAGGATACTATCATGTTTAGTTTGTGTCTTTCAGGGCCTAGCATAGGGCCTCATTCAATTGAATTCATTGTATATTGTTGGCAGAATTAATTCTAAAAAATATAATAATAATAACCCACAAAATAAATGCTCATGATAAAAACTGTTGAGCAATAAAGAAAAACTAGGAACAATGATTCCCTACTATCTTATCAGCTAAGAGCATAGACACGCACTTAGCAATTATGGAGCAGTACCAGGCAGTGTGTAATTAAGTGCTTGGAGAAAATTGTGGACTATATTAGTTATGGAGATCTTTGAGGCTGAAACAGAACTAGCATTAAGACTTGAAGGTATCAAGTGTAGAATTTGCCTTAGCAAAATGGAAGAGGAAAGAAATTCCAGAGGGAGAATGGCATAAGTGAAGCTGTACCAATAAGGGAGAGCATGGCTATAGGGGAAATTTAGAGGGAAAGCTACGCTGACTGGAATAATATGTTTAGGGTGAAAAGCAGTAAAAGGTAAAGTTCTCCGGAAGTTAAACCTGGGGAATTTGAATACCTGCAATAGGGAGTTCCCGTCGTGGCGCAGTGGTTAACGAATCCGACTAGGAACCATGAGGTTGCGGGTTCGATCCCTGCCCTTGCTCAGTGGGTTAACGATCCGGCGTTGCCGTGAGCTGTGGTGTAGGTTGCAGACACGGCTCGGATCCTGCGTTGCTGTGGCTGCGGCGTAGGCCAGTGGCCAAAGCTCCGATTAGACCCCTAGCCTGGGAACCTCCACATGCCGCGGGTGCGGCCATAAACCCGCGGCCATAAAATGACAAAAGGCAAAAAAAAAGAAAAAAAAATGAATACCTGCAATAGATAACCTGACTTGTTATATGCAATGACTCATCTTTCCAGGTCCCTCATCTTTTAATGTGTGTGACTAGAGGTAAATTTCTCATTCCTGTTATCCTTTGGAAATTTTCTGGGGTATATTAGATTCATTTTACTCCATACAAAATATGAAAACTTTCTGTGAATGAGAAAGCACCAGGGATTGAAGTGTATGTGTGTGTGGAGGTGTGGGTGTGTGTGGTGTGTGTGGTGTGTGTATGTACGTATGTATGTGTGACAGAGACCGCTGCATAACCCAGAGGAAGAGGCTGACCAGACATTTGAAGAAAGAACTGCAAGAATTTGGGGAAAATGAGTCCTAGGAAAACCCCAGTGCTTCTAACTTGTAGAGTGAAGTAAACAGGAAGAGAAAAAGAAAGATGAAAAGAGCAAGAAGAATAGTCTTGAAGTTTGGATGGTATTTCACCTATGTGAGGATTGTAGAGATGAGTTTATTTTTTAGAGGGAGGGGTTTGGGTCTCAGTATTTTCAGGCATAGATCATGGGAAGCAGAAGCAAGTGGGTGTGTGTAGGGAGAGGTAGGCATAAGAAAGGTATTGACACCTTCTCTTTGGTATGAATCAGCATCACATCCTCTGACACTCAGGTTCCTCATGCATAAAATGAGGCTTTGACAAGTCATGGAAACAACATAAATGCCCATTGACAGAGGAGTGGATAGGGAAGTTCTGGTACGTATACACAATGGAATATTACTCAGCCATTAAAAGGAATGAAATAACAACATTTACAGCAACATGGATGGACCTAGAAATTATCATGTGACGTGAAACCAGTCAAACATTAGACACCAACATCAAATGATACCACTTACATGTGGAAACTAAAAAAAGGACACAATGAACTTCTTTGCAGAACAGATACTAACTCACAGACTTTGGAAAACTTACGGTTTCCAAATGAGACACGTTGGGAGGTGGGGGGATGCACTGAGGGTTTGGGATTGAAATGCTATAAAATTTGGTTGTGGTGATTTTTCTACACCTATAATTGTAATAAAATTCATTAAGTAATGGAAAAATAAATAAAACTGAAAATAAAATAAAATGAGGCTTTGATCTGGTCCTCCTAGGACCCTGCTGTGCCTCTACATTTTACAAATCAAGTTGCATTTTTTACATTAACCATGTTGTTCTTTTTCTGTCCTTTATTTTCGATGTCTTAGTCTCATATCTCCAGTGAAATTGTCTTGGGATTCAGAAAACCCTGATTGAGCTGAATTGGTTTCTCTACTGATGTCTCTCATGCTTTTACTAACAAATTAGTACACAAAAGGTGAATGCTGTTGGGAGAACCATCTCTTTTCTTGTGTCAAAGAGAGGCAGAAAAACTCAAATCTGAGTAGAGAGCTTCCCAAACACTAGTGGCCAAAGTGTTCTTAAAATACAGCCAGGAAGTTCCCCTTGTGGCTCAGCAACTATATGTGAAGATATGGGTACTATCCCTGGCTTCACATAGTGAGTTAAAGGATTTGGCGTTGCTGTGACCTGTGGCATAGGACGGTAGCTGCAGCTCCAGTTTGACCCCTAGTCTGGAAACTTCCATATGCCACATATACCACCGCATATGTGGCCAGAGGGGGGAAAAATAAAAGGAAAGAAAGAAAAAGTAGTAGAATCAGGAATGGTTTGTGGAAGGTAGGAATGTTTATTTGGCCTTGTTGCTATTGACTTCAGAATCCATTTAGTCTCAAGAAACTTCTTTTCAGTAATCCTGTATATCCCTGTCATCAATTATTTCACAAAAATATTCTTGATTATATTACATTTTTAGCCTGTCATTTTTTCTCCCTTTCTCAGAATATGAGAGAGTCAGAGAGATAGGGAGGGAGAGATAAAGAGAGAGTAGAGAGAGAAAGAGAAGTTCTGATAGGCACAAAATGAAGAAAAACATTGGTATAAAATATGAGTAAGCACCAATGTTATCCCCTAATCTCATTTATACCTAAAATATCTCCTGAGCACTGTAAAGTTATTCACTCACATGTGAACTTGACTAATTTCTTGTTTTCCATTTGATTGCATCTTTATTAAAATTTTGCTATCACTTAAAGAAAACTAGTGTCATATTTTTGTCATAAATCAGATGTCTCTGTGGAGATATTTTAGTTGTTTTTTTTGTTTTATTACAAGGGAAAATTTGGTGCTTTAATTTTCTTTTTTTTTTGCATTGATTATCTACCACAGTTTTGGCACCAATTTGAGCTTCCATGTTCTCTAAAAAAATCTTTTTTTTTTTATGCTTCTCTTTTGTAAGCTGCTAGCTGGCCTGCAAGGGGAGGCCAGACCTACAAGAGGCTGTAAGGCTGAGACCTAGGAGGGGAGGTGAAGTCTCCTTCTCTAGGAAATGTTATTTGTCAAGGGGCAAAGTCTGTGGTGAAAATCATTAAGTAGTGATCCTTGAAAACCAGCCAAAATTTGGAGCTGGTAGAGTTTTCCCCTAGAAAGTTATTGGGCGACAGGAAGTTGGAAGCACCAAACCACTCTTGAAAAGTGTTTCAGTGTCCTGAATGCCTTTCCAAAGGCCTTGCCTTGTTGGGTCCACAGTCACTCAGGGAGCCAAGTAGAGCAGATGACATCATCTCTATTTTATAGCTGAAAATATGGCAGCTCAGTGTCTTGATAAGACTTACCCAGATAACATGGTGCCCAAGGGGAGGAGCCAAGAGGGAGAGCTAGTGCTTAACATTTCTATTACTGGTGTAGTGTTCTCACCATTCTTGGCCCCGGACTCAGAATTTATCCTCTTCAATCACCATATGGTCTTCTCCTTCTGATCTATGAAGTAAGAACAAGTGAGCTCAGAACTATGAAGACAATTTTATTTTTATTTCCTCATTACCCTCAGCAATGTGATGGTTCTCTTTAGTGTACCCCTTACCCCCAAAACAACTTTTGATGGATTAAAAACTTTAATCTCCTTTTTCTTCCCAGTAGATGGAGATAACATTCACAGTCCTGAGAAGAGAAAGCTTGTAGTCTACTTCCAGATCTTCTGTGTTCTAGCTCTAGTACTTTTGCAAAGTCACTCTAGTTTTTGAGTGATTTTTCTTAGAACTGGAGAATGAAGGGTATGAACAGATGAGATCAGGGGTTCTTTCTAACTCCAGTATTTTATAAGGCTTGGATGTGAGTTTTTCTCTATTTATGAGGCAGAGTGGAGAACTTCCCTTGGCTTAAGACTTGCTAATTAGCCAGGTTTTAGCAGTTTCTCTTTGATATTCTTATTAAATCTTGTCCAAGACTCTCAAGTCCATATAGCATGATCCTTTTCTACTTTTTTTAAAAAAATAAATACACCTATGGCTCTTGTATTCAGATTGTCTAGACAGCTCTGAATACAGCACTTAGATGTGAGATTAGATTAAAAGTATTTTTCTTCTAAAAGGATATTTTAACCATTATGTACTATACCTTTATATTTATTGTAATCTTACACTTACACTTAAAATAAGGGTACACTAAGACCTATTTTGCTGGTAACAAAAGCACCGGAAGTAAAAATGTATAGTTTTGGAGTTCCCATTCCTGTGCTGTGGAAACAATCCAAGTAGTAACCATGAGGTTGTGGGTTCCATCCCTGGCCTCGCTCAGTGGGTTAAGGATTAGGAGTTCCTGTGAGCTGTGATGTAGGTCATGGACATGGCTCAGATCTGGTGTTACTGTGACTGCAGCGTAGGCTGGCAGCTAAAACTCCGATTGGATCCCTAGCCTGGGAAGCTCCATATGCCACGGGTGCAGCCCTAAAAAGCAATAAGTAAATAAATAAGTAAAATAAACAAGTATAGCTTTTTTTTTTTTTTACAGAATAATCCAGCTCTCATCTTAGATGCTACCTTTAAATGTTAAAAAACAAAAACTTAAAAATGTTCACTTCAATAGCGTTCACTCAAATTTTTGAGGGAATAAATTTGTTTAAATGTTTAACAAGGTTGTGTTTAGCATACATGATCCATACTTATTTTAAGTTTGAATATATTAAAGTTTGAATATATACAATTGTATAAAATATACAATTGAATAAAATGTCAGCAGAAGAAAATTAAATTGAACCTCAAAACCAAAAGTGCCTAGCTATAAAGATGGAGAATAATTTATGCTGTGAAAACAGAGATGTTGCAGAATTTCTGTTTTAAAATATTATCAAACATTCCAATAGATTGAGGGGGAAAGAACTTATGCTTTGCAACCCCTGTCTACACATCCAAAGAAAATTGAAGAACATGCAGAAAAATGACTTTAGATTTATTTATTTTTATAAAGATTTTTATTTTTTCCATTATAGCTGATTTACAGTGTTCTGTCAATTTTCTGCTACACAGCAAGGTGACCCAGTCACACGTACATTCTATACATTCTTTTTTCTCACATTATCTTGCTCTGTCACAAGTGACCAGACCTAGTTCCCAGTGCTATACTGCAGGATCCCATTGCTTATCCATTCCAAAGGCAATAGTTTGCATCTTTTAACCCCAAATTCCCAATCCATCCCACTCCTTCTCCTTTCCCCTTGGCAACCACAAGTTTATTCTCCATGTCCATGATTTTCTTTTGTGTGGAAAGGTTCATTTATGCCCTATATTAGATTCCAGATATAAGTGAGATCATATGGTATTTGTCTTTCTCTTTCTTACTTCACTTAGTATGAGAGTCTCTAGTTCCATCCATGTTGTTGCAAATGGCATTATTTTTTCTTTTTTATGACCCAGCATAATTCTATTGTGTGTATACATACCACATCTTCTTAATCCATTCATCTGTCAGTGGACATTTAGGTTGTTTCCATGTTTTGGCTATTGTGAATAGTGCTGCAATGAACATGCGGGTGTATGTGTCTTTTTCAAGGAAAGTTTTGTCTGGATATTTGCCCAAGAGTGGGATTCCTGGGTCATATGGTAGTTCTATGTATAGTTTTCTAAGGTACCGCCACACTGTTTTCCATAGGGGTTGTAACAATTTACATTCCCACCAACAGTGCAGGAGGGTTCCCTTTTCTCCACACCCCCTCTAGCATTTGTTATTTGTGGACTTATTAATGATGGCCATTCTGACTGGTGAGAGGTGGTACCTCATAGTAGTTTTGATTTGCATTTCTCTAATAATCAGTGATGTTGAGCATTTTTTCAAGTGCACATTGGCCATCCTTAACGTCTGCTTTGGAGACATGTCTATTCAGGTCTTTTGCCCACTTTTTCCACTTGGATTATTGGCATTTTTTGCTGTTGAGTTGGATAAGCTGTTTGTATATTTTAGAGATTAAGCCCTTGTCAGTTGCATCATTTGAAACTATTTTCTCCCATTCTGTAAGTTATCTTTTTTTTTTTTTTATGATTTCCTTTGCTGTGCAAAAGTTATCAGTTTGACTAGGTCCCATTGGTTTATTTTTGCTCTTATTTCTGATGCTTTGGGAGACTGACCTGAGAAAACATTTGTAAGGTTGATATCAGAGAATGTTTTGCCTATGTTCTCTTCTAGGAGTTTGATTGTGCCTTGTCTTACATGTAAGTCTTTAAGCCTTTTTGAGCTTGTTTTTGTGCATGGTGTGAGGGTGTTTTCCAATTTCGTTAAGTTACATGAGGCTGTCCAGTTTTCCCAGCACCACTTGCTGAAAAGACTGTCTTTTCCCTGTTTTATATTCTTGTCTCCTTTGTCGAAGATTAATTGACCATAGGTGTCTGGGTTTATTTCTGGGTTCTCTGTTCTGTTCCATTGGTGTGCATGTCTGTTTTGGTACCAGTACCATAGTATATTGATGACTGTTGCTCTGTAATATTGCCTGAAGTCTGGGAGAGTTATGCCCCCTGCTTGGTTTTTGTTCCTCAGAATTGCTTTGGCAATTCTGGTTCTTTTGTGGTTCCATATAAACGTTTAGATTGTTTGTCCTAGTTCTGTGAAAAATGTCATGGGTAATTTGATAGGGATTGAATTGAATCTGTAGATTTCTTTGGGTAGTATGCCATTTTTACAATATTAATTTTTTCACCCCAGGAGCATGGAATATTTTTCCATTTCTTTGCATCCTCTTTAATTTCCTTGATTAATGTTTTATAGTTCTCAGCATATATGTCTTTCACCTCCTTGGTCAGCTTTATTCCCAGGTATTTGATTTTTGGGGGTTCAATTTTAAAAGGTATTGTATTTTTGTATTCCTTTTCTAATATTTCATTGTTAGTATACAGAAATGCAACTGATTTCTGAATGTTAATCTTATAGCCTGCTACTTTGCTGAATTTGTTGATCAGTTTGAGTTGTTTTTGGGTTGAGTCTTTAGGGTTTTCTATATATAGTATCATGTCATCTGCATACAGTGACAATTTTACCTCTTCTCTTCTGGTTTAGATACCATTTACTTCTTTTGTTTGTCTGATTTCTGTGGCTAGGACTTCCAATACTATGTTGAATAACAGTGGTGAGAGTGGGCATCCTTGTCATGTTCCAGATTTTAGTGGGAAGGCTTTAAGCTTTTCTCCATTGAGTATTATATTGCTGTGGTTTTGTCATAAATGGCTTTTATCATGTTGAGGTGTGCTCCCTCTATACCCACTTTGGAAAGAGTTTTGATCATAAATGGATGTTGGACTTTGTCAAATACTTTTTCTGCATCTATTGAGATGATCATGTGGTTTTTGACTTTTCTTTTGTTAATGTGGTGTATGATGTTGATTGATTTGCGTATGTTGAAACATCCTTGTGAACCTGGGATGAATCCCACTCAGTTGTGGTGTATGATCTTTTTTATATGATGTTGGATGCACTTGACTGAAATTTTGTTCAGAATTTTTGTGTCTATATTCATCAGAGATATAGTTTTCTTTTTTTGGTAGTATCTTCGTCTGGTTTTGGTATTACAGTGATGGTGGCAGCATAAAATGTCTTTGGGAGTATTCTTTCTTCTTCAACCCTTTGGAAAAGTTTAAGGAGGGTGGGTATAAGTTCCTCTTTGTAAGTTTGGTAGAATTCACTTGTGAAGTCACCTGGTTCTGGACTTTTATTTGTAGGGAGTGTTTTTATGACATATTCAATTTCATTTCCAGTGATTGTTCTGTTCAGTTTCAGTTGATCTCTTTCTTCTTGATTCAGTTTTGGCAGGCTGTAAATCTCTAGAAAGTTGTCCATTTCTTCTAGGTTGTCAATTTTTTTGGCATACAATTCTTCATAGTATTCTCTTATTTTTTTGGTATTTCTGCAGTATCCATTGTGGTCTCTCCTTTTTCATTTCTTATTTTGTTTATTTGGGTTTTTCTTCTCCTCTTTTTGGTGAGTCTGGCCAGAGGTTTATCAATTTTGTTTACCTTTTTAAAGAACCAGCTCTTGGTTTTATTGAATTTTTTCTATTGTTTTTTGAATCTCTATTTTATTGATTTCCTCTCTGATCTTTATGATTTCCTTCCTTCTGCTGACTTTAGAGTTTCTTTTTGTTCTTTTCTAATTCATTTAGGTGATGGGTTAAGTTGTCGATTTGAGATTTTTATTCTTTTTTTGAGGAAGGTCTGTATTGCTATGAATTTCCCTCTGATCACTGCTTTTACCATAGATTTTGAGTGTTTTTTTTTCTTCATTATCATTTGCCTCATATTTTTTAGTTTCCTTCTTGATTTCCTCATTTACCTATTGGTTTTTAAGTAACATGTTGTTTAGTTGCCATGTAGTTAGTTTTTTTCTCATTTCTTTTCCTGTGGTTGATCTCTACTTTTACATTTAAAAGGAGAATGAAGGTATCATGAATATTTATCTTGGGGAAGTAATAGACATGATAAATACCACTGGATGTATGAAGGGTTGGGCTTACCCTGCACTCTAGTTCCATGAATTCAACCTAGAGTTTAAGAGGATGAAGAGAGATGGATTTCACTTCAGTATGTGAAGGGACAGTTTATTGGTCACATCTGAGTTCCATGTCAAATAGAGGCTGGACATAATGCTTCAGAGCAGTCTAATAGAAATAAAATGTGAACAGAAAAATGCATACAGTTTTCAGATTTCTAGTAGCCATATTAAAGAAAGGATTAGAAAAGTCATATTGCTTATATTACTATTCTTTCAACACAGTCTATTCAAAGTATTATCATTTCCACATAAAATCTGTATAAAGTAGTAGTAAATATTACATTTTTTTCCTACAAAGTCTTCAAAATCCAGGATGTATTTTACACTGACAGCTCATTTCAGTTTTGGCCGACATTTCAAATACTCAGTAGCCACCTTTGTGGCTAGTTCCTGCTATACTGGACAGTGCATTTTTAGAGTAACCAAGCCTAATAACCAACCTTGAATTACCATAATTTAAAAAAAGTAGTGTTTGAATAGCATGTATCCAGAATGGATACCATTTCTCAAAGACACCTTTGGGGTCATGACACAGATATAGACAGATAGGGTAGTTGTGTCCTGGGGGCTGTGGGGGAGACAGGAAATTAAGTGGATCCCAGATCACCATTAGCCCATATAGCACCCTTACATGAATAAAGAGGAACCTCTTCTGGAAAAATACAATACAGAAAATGAGCATCTCACCTTTATCCTCCTTTAGAGTGGTCTTGAGTAGAGAGCAGCCCACCCTTCCCCTTGGACTGGGGGTCCCCCTGGGAGCTGAGTCCGTGTAGGATGCGGGGGAGCCAGATCTGCAGTGACTGCCAACTGCAGTCTTCAGCAGTGATATTTAAAACTTTGTGTCATAAGTCCCTCTCAAAATGGATGAACACCATGAACCTCTTATCAAGGAAAAGTCATCAAAGATCCAGAGTGTGGCAGTGGTTCACGGACTACCTTTCAAAACATGAACATGTTTGAGTCAGTGGACCTGTGATTAGTAAGCCTGGCCACAGTGGTCATTGTCCATACTTCTAATTAAGGCCCTGTTTTTTTCAGGGCAAGGGGAGCAGGAAAGTAGGGGAGGCACAGACCTGCTCACCTCTCCCCTGCCTAAAATAGGCTGCATGTATAATATAGGAAAAATTATGTGTATGTATGTATGACTGTACAGCAGAAATTGGCACAACACTGTAAATCAAGTATACTTTAACAATGGAAAAAGAAGGTTACCATTGTGCCCTTGTTTGTTTTGCCAAGTCATTATTTTTCTCTCTCAACTGGTGGAGGATTTTCCTGCTGCTGCCGCTGTCTCTCTCAAAGTTCTCACCTTGTCATCTTGGGGGAAGAGCACCTGGTGATAACTAAATTGAAGCACTGAATGTTTTGACATCAGCCAAGGAATAGGCAGGTCATTTGGCCTATTTTTAATGTCATCCCCATTGGCATATCCTTCCAGGTTTTTTCTTGTGGTGACACCAGATGCTCTTCCTCTGCTGCCTGCTTCCTGTTGTGATAAATGTTCATGATCATGCAGGTCACATCTTAGATCAAGAACAATTGACTCAGCATGCTGGGTCTCCAGTTCCCTCCCCGAGGCCATGTTCTCCTCTGCTCTTCTCTGCACATCAAGGTTTCAGAATAGAAAGAAAACGTGTGGTATTTTAGTTCCCTGTGCAGTAAGCCTGCAGTATTATCTCATCTGCAGTGTATCATATATTTTATATATATGGAATATAAATTTACACATAAAATAGTGTAGATGTATATGTGTGTGCATGTATATGTGTGTATATATATATTATATATATATATCTTTATATATATAATCATACATACAGGCATACACATTCTCATTCTTTTAAATATTGCTCTTTTATTTTTTTATTTCTTTTTAAAGCAATGAATTTTATTTCAGTTATAGGTGTACAAAGATCATCACAAGTCAATGTGATAGATTTTGTGTTCCAAACCCACAGTGCGTTCCCCCACCCCCCAGGTTGTCTTATTTGAGAAACCACAGTTTTCCAAAATCTGTGAGTCATTGTCTGTTCTTCAAAGAAGTTCACTGTGTCTCTTTAGTTTCCACATGTAAGCGGTAGCATTGGGTGTTCTGAGTGGTTTCACTTCGCACAATAATTTCTAGGTCCATCCATGTTGTTGTAAATGTTGTTATTTCGTTCCTTTTAATGGCTGAGTAATATTCAGTTGTGTGTATGTACCATATCTTCCCTAGCCACTCCTCTGTCAATGGGCATTTAGGTTGTTTCCATGACCTGGCTTCTTCCCTGTCCAGCTGCTTTGAATGTAAAGTTAGGTTGTTTATCTGAGCTTTTCCTTGTTTCCTGAGGTAGGCTTGTTTTGCTAAATACTTTCCTCTTAGAACTGCTTTTGCTGCATCCCAGAGGTTTTGGAGTGTCGTATCTTTGCTGTCATTTGCTTCTAGGTATTTTTTAGTTTCCTCTTTGATTTCTTCAGTGATCCATTGGTTGTTTAGTACCATGTTGTTTAGTCTCCACATGTTTGTATTTTTAGCCATTTTTTTCTTGTTGTTGATTTCCAGTCGTATAGCATTGTGGTCAGAGAAGATGCTTGATATGATTTCAATTTTCTTAAAGTTACTGAGGCTTGGTTTGTAGCCCAGGATGTGATGAATCTTAGAGAATGTTCTGTGCACACTTGAGAAGAATAATTGTTCATGGATAATTTAGTATCTTTACTGTATATATGCCTTTCCTGATGAGCCTTGTCATTTGTTGTGTTTTTTATCTGTTTGTGGCCTTTTCTTTTCTGCTAGAGAAGTTCCTTTAAGATTTGTTGTAAAGCTGGTTTAGTGTTGCAGAAATCTCTTAGCTTTTGCTTATCTGTAAAGGTTTTGATCTCTCCTTCAAATCTGAATGAGAGCCTTGCAGGGTAAAGCAATCTTGGTTGGAAGTTTTTCCATTTCATCACATTAAGTATATCATGCCACTCCCTTCTGACCTGCAGGGTTTCAGCTGAAAAATCTGCTGATAACCTTATTGGGGTTCCCTTGTATGTCATTTGTTTCTTTTCCCTAGCTGCTTTCAAAATTTTCTCTTTGTCTTTAATTTTGGTCATTTTGATTAATATGTGTCTGGGGGTGTTCCTCCTTGGGTTTATTTTATATGGTACTCATTGTGCGTCCTGAATTTGAGTGAGTGGTTCCTTTCCCATATTAGGGAAGTTTTCGGCTATTATCTCTTCGAATATTTTTTCTGTCCCCTTCTCTCTCTCTTCTACCTCTGGCACCCTTATAATATGGATGTTGGTGCATTTAACATTATCCCAGAGTTCTCTGAGAATCTGCTCATTTCCTTTCAATCTTTTATCTCTTTTCTCTTCTGCATTAGTGATTTCCACTAATCTGTCCTCCACCTCGCTGATTCGTTCTTCTGCTTCCTGTATTCTACTGTTGGCTGCTTCCAAAGAATTTTTTATTTCAGTTATTGTATTTTGCATCTCTTCTTGTTTAATTTTTACAGCTTGTATTTCTCTGCTCATTGTTTCCTGTAAATAATCAATCTTTGCCTCCAGTTTATTTCCAATGCCTTGCATCATCTTCAGCATCAACAGTCTGAAGTCTCTTTCTGGGAGGCTGGTAATCTCCTCATCACTGAGCTGTTTTTCTGGGCTTTTCTCTTTCTCCCTTATCTGGGTTAGAGTTTTCTGTCTTTTCATTTTTATAGGTTTTTGGTGTGGTGACCTTTTTGCCAACAATAGAGTTGTAGCCTCTCTTAGTTCTGGCCTTTGCCTCCCCTGTGGCTAAAGTTGGTGTGGAGGGGGCTTGCTGTAGGCTTCCCAATGGGAGCGACTGATGCCTGCCCACTGGTAAGTGGGGTTGATTCTTATCGCTCTGATGGATGGGGCTTTGTCTCTGGATGAGATTAGAGGCTGGCTGTGTGCCTGAGGGGTCTTTAGGCATCCTGTTTACTGATGGGTGGGGCTGTGATCCCACCTGAATTGTTGTTTGGCCTGGGGCTTCTCAGTGCTGATGGGAGGGACCAGATTTTTCCCAGAAATGGCCACCTCCAGAGAAATTCAGGCTGCTGAATGTCCCCGAGAGCTTCACCTCCAATGCCCTTCCCCCACCACAAACCACAGTCACCCCTGTTTTCCTAGGAGATCCTCCAGGAATTGCAGTCAGGTTCCACACAGATTCCTATGGAGACTGCTTTGCCCTGGGACCCAGTGCACGTGAAAGTCTGTGTGTGCCTTTCAAGAATGGGTTCTCTGTTTCCCCCAGTCCTGTGGAGCTCCTGCACACAAGCCCCACTGGCCTTCAATGCCAGATGCTCTGGGGGCTCTTTCTCCCTGTGCCCAATCCCCAGGCGTGGGGTTTTGACGTGGGGCTCAGAACCCTCAGTCCTGTAGCTGAGTCTCTGTGATGCAGTTACTTTCCAGTCTGTGGGGCTTCCCACCCGGGAGGTATGGGGTTGCTTCTATCGCGTAATCACTCCTCCTACCTCTTGATGTGATCTCCTCTTTGTCTTCTGGAGTAGAATATGTTTTTTGAAAGTTTACAGTCCATTTGGTTGAAGGCTGCTCGGCATTTGGTTGTAGTTTTGCCATTTTTTGGGGGAGAGAAGTTGAGCTCCCGTCCTTCTATTCTGCCATCTTGATCAATTTTGTTCTTTTAAAAAAAGAACTTCACCCCTTGGATGGACTAAACTTTTTATAGAAAACTTAAGGTCTCAGCAGCAGGTAACAGATTTCTTTTTCTGCTTGAGTTATAACTATTATACTCACCCATTAAAAGCTAATAAATGTTAGATTTTTGAGAATGATTTTGTGTTGTATTATGCCTTTTTGATTGTCACTGAAGCTCAGGTAGGGACAGAACAATTAAGAACTGGTCTACAACACTTCAGCAGTTCAGATGTGTGATAAGTGAGGAAGAACGATGGAAAAAAAATTCTAAGAAACTGGTAGTACATCCAAACCACAGGGAGGATAAGATGGTCCATTAGATTGTAGGGGCAAGGACCTCTTTCATTCAGTCATTTTTATACCTTGAGGGGGAGTTACTTTTGAGGATTTAGTTTATCAGGGTCTGTGAGATATTGAATCAGACTTGAAATATTCTCTGTGGGGATTGTAGGCATTTCTGGAGACTGCCTGTGGATGTTTAGGGATGGCATCCAGTGTGGGTAGAGGAAGAGGAAGTACAGAACGGAAAGGGCTTTTACTGCCTTGATGTTTTCCTGCAGTGTTACCCAGAGGTCGGTAAATGGATACATTTGCTTGGTCACTTCCATGTTTATGAACCAATAATAGTATTATCTTTTTTAGATATAATTGATATACAAAGTAGTAATACAATATATATATATGTTGCACAATGGTCATCGCACTCAGTCTAGTTGAGACCTATCACCACCCACAGTTACAGATTATTTTTTCTTGCAATGAGAACTTTTTAAATTTTTATCTATTTTTATTTATTTATTTATTTATTTATTTATTTATTTATTTTGCTTTTTAGGGCCACAATCACAGCATATGGAAGTTCCCAGGCTAGGTGTCTAATCGGAGCTACAGCTGCCGGCCTACACCACAGCCATAGCAATGCCAGATCCGAGCCGTGTCTGCGGCCTACACCACAGCTCACGGCAACACCAGATCATTAACCCACTGAGTAGGGCCAAAGATTGAACCTACAACCACATGTTTCCTAGTCGGGTTTGTTAACCGCTGCACCAAGACAGGAACTTCTAAATTTTTACTATTAGTAGCATTACTATTTTGTTTTTTTAATTTTTTGCTTTTTAGGGTCACATCCATGGCATATGGAGGTTCCCAGGCTAGGGGTCAAATCGGAGCTACAGCTGCCAGCCTACACCACAGACACAGCAACGTGGGATCCGAGCCATGTCTGCAACCTACACCACAGCTCATGGCAACGCTGGATCCTTAAGCCACTGAACAAGGCCAGGGATCGAACCAGCGTCCTCATGGATGCTCTTCAGGTTGTTAACAGATGAGCCATGATGAGTACTCCTGCAATGAGAACTTTTAACATCTACTCTCTCAGCAACTTTCAAATATACAGTATAGTATTATTATTCACTCTAGTTACCATGCTGTAGATTACCTCCCTAGGCTTTATTTATTTTTTAACTGGAAATTTATACCTTTGGATCCTTCTCACCCATGTCACCCATCCCCGTCTCCCTCCCTCTGACAACTCCCAATTTGTTCTCTGTATCTATGAGATTAGTTTTTTTGTGTATTTTTGATAGTTTGTTTTAGATTCCATATGTAAGTGAGATCTTAGGGTATTTGATTTGTCTGGCTTATTTCACTTAGCAAAATGCTCTCAGGGTCCATGCATGTCATTGCAAATGGAAAGATTTCCTTTTATATGGCTGAATAGTATTCCATGTTGTCACATCTTCTTTATCCATTTATCAATCTATGGCACCTAGATTGTTTCCATCTCTTGGCTTCTGTGAAGAATGCCACCATGCACATGGGCTTGTACATTCCTTTTCACATGAGTGTGTTTATTTCCTTCAGATATATTCCCAGAAGTGGGATTGCTGGATCTTATGGTAGTTGTATTTTGTTGTGACTGTTCTAATGATGCTGACAACCTCAAGGCGCTTAAATTTCCTCCCGGGTGGCCTCCTAATATTTTTATGGGACAAACCAGAAGATCTGTAGTTAAAACCAAACAGGTGACAGGAATGGTGTAGATAAGCACGTGTGGGACTTTTTTAAAGTCTGGATTTTGTGGAGCAAAACCCTGGAATGACAGAGGAGAGAGATCAGAGCCATGACAGTATAAAGAAGTAGAGAAGCAGAAACAGGTATTGCATTTCTGGCAAACAACTGAGATGGGGCTGGCCAGAGCTGATGAGGCAGATGCCCTTCCTTTCTCAGTTGTGAGGTATATGGGATACTCTGTGCTTACTTTATAACTTTTCTGTAAATCTAAAATTTTCTAAAGCAGAAAGGTGATTTTTTTAAGTAAGTGACAAAGATGACCTAGAATGGGAGATATGTATGTGGAAGTGAAGAGTAAATAATTTTGTGTCTTTGTGACTAAAAGTTGTCTGGTTTTATTCCAAATTCAGAAATAATCCTGCAGTGGACAGCATAAAACCAAATCAAAGAAAAGAGGGTTATGAAATCGTCTAACAAGGAGAGAATGTGGTCAGTGGCAGAAGTACTAGAACTGTGTGTCGATGATGGAGGTCATGACAGAACGGGCATAAAGAAGACTTGGCAGGCATATTCTCTTAATTGAAATGTCAGCTCTGTTGGGTACGATCTATGTAGGTGAGCTCAGAACAAAAAAAAAAAAAAGGAGGCAAGGTGGCATCATACTTCTGAAATATTAATAGTGGCAAGGTACTTCAACTTGTCAATGAAATGGATAGTAACCCATTTAGGAGAGGTTACAGAAAAGGCAGATGAAAAAAGAAAAATCTCAGCAAAGCCCTACCATACCTTATAATGCTGATATGATTATCCTTAAGGAAAGACCTAAAACAGTGGATGATAAAATTGTGCTATCCAAAGCATAAGTTCTAACAGATCAGAAATTCTTCCTTTGACAAGACAATGATCCAGTTCAAGAGGGGGAAAGATGCTCTAACTAAATTTTTGGTAGTAAATCTACTGATTTTTATAGGCAGGCTTTGAATAAGGAATGAGCTCTTCAAATTCATCAAGCAGTAATTTAGAAGACTTTTAAAAAGGTTATAGTCTTGCTTCCCATTATCAACACCTACCCTCTACACACACATGTGCTTTGTAGTACAAATTAATGTTTCCAGTAGAATAGCCTTTGAAAGAGGCACAACTGTCTTCTTTGGTAACCGGTCCTGGTGCTAAGCTATCCCAGTAGGTGGCATATTCTATTCCATATTCTATTCCAGATGCTTAAGATGCCGATGAAGTTTATATTTTCCCCTTGCTGTACTAATATATGTACCTTGGAGCCTTGGGGACTTTGGTTTTAGTGTATGATGTATTGGTATATGTTGGAGAAACAGAAGTTGGAAATGATCTTCCCTGAGCTTTCAGATGTCAAGGTTCAGATTATAGAGAAATAATTCACATCAATAAAGAACATCAAGCAAAAAAAAATAAGCTTCTCAGGAGTTCCTACTGCAGCTCAGTTGGTTAAGAACCCAACTTATCCATGAGGATGAGGGTTTGATCCCTGGCCTCACTCAGTGATTTGAGGATCTGAGGTGAGTATGAGAAGGCTGGTAGATGAGAAACAACACTACAGGCTCATTAGTATGAGGAAAATATGGGAATTAAGATGAAAGTGTTTTGTTTATAATTAAGTCATTTATTAGAAAACATAATGGAGAAATGTTTACTTATCAAGCCACAAGTCACAGTTCATTTAAAAAAATCAGAGCAAAGGAAATCATCTAGCAAGATTTAGTACAACTGTATAGGTATTTACTTCATCGCCTGGATTTATTCCTGAATATTGCTGATGTAATGAATAATCAAAGTAGTTAACTATTACCAAAAAAAAAATCATCCTCATTTATCTAGTGTTGGAAGTTATTCTTTGACCTGAAATATCCAGAGAAGTATTTTAATTCTTCAGTATATAAGTGTAAGTGTAGTCTACATGGAAATAAATAGGAAATGAGCTAGAGGGAAAAAAAAGAAAAACTAACCAAAAGTTTATTTTGCATACTTTTTATTTGTGATATAATTCTATAAGAAAGGTAGCTTATACACTATTTTAAAAAATAGTTTATTATTTTTTTAAAAATAATATTTCTTGAGAGTTCCCACTGTGGCTCATCAGCTTAATAAACTGACTAGTATCCATGAGGATGTGGGTTTAAGCCCTGGCCTCACTCAGTGGGTTAAGGAGCCAGCATTGCTGTAAACTGCAGTGTAGTTCACAGATGCGGCTTGGATCTGGCATTGCTGTGGCTGTGGTGTAGGCTGACAACTGAAGCTCTGATTTGACCCCTAGCCTGGGAACTTCCATATGCATGGATATATCCCCAAAAAGGCACACACCAAAAATTTTTTTTTCTTCCGTTTTTTTTTGGCCACCCCATGGCATATGGAATTCCCAGGCCAGGGATCAGATCCAAGCCTCAGCTGCAACTTTTGCCAAATCCTTAACCCACTGTGCCGGGACAGGAATTGAATACCTGTCCCAGTGCTCCAGAGATGCCACCAATCCCACTGTACCACAGAGAGAACTCCAAAATATTTCCTTGTATTAAAAGATTTCAGTAGAAACAGGTTACATTCAGTTCTCTAAACTGAAGGTTAACACCTTATTAGATTTATATTTTGAGAGAAAATATCTTTTTGAAATCAACATTAAGATTTTGGCACCCTTAGCTCATTCCAAAAGGGTAAAAATAATTGGATTGTGTAGGAGATAAATGACCCAAATTTGAGTGGAGGCTTTGAAAAGTTCTCAGGTCACTTCTGGTTAGATTAAGAAAAGAATCAAGGCTGCTACCAGCAGCTGACAGTGCAAAACCAAAGGGAGGTGGAGAGAAAGCAGAACACCTCCCCTCTCATCCTACTTCTGTCTCCTCTGCCAGGACCAAAATGACTTGTACTTGGCTGTTGAGAAATGAACACATGTAAAGGTACAGTCAGAGCACAGATTGCGACAACAAGGAGAGGAAGACAGTGTAAGTTTAGAAGCTGCCCTGAATGGACTTAAGTCAGCTTGACCAGATGATATACAGACCAGTCCACTAGGTCAATGAACTGCTGTCAAACATGAAAAACTGTCCGGTAAACATTTATTATGCACCTCCAAGAGACAGGTGTTGTGTTAATTTCTGAGAATACAGAGATAACTGGGTGAGAAGCCCCGCCTTCACCCTGTGAGCACATGCTCTGGGAAGGAAGCCAAAGATGGGAAACAATAAGGACACTGTAAGGAGGCTGATTACAGAAGCTCACAAGGGTTCTAAAGGGGGACAATGGAGGATTAACAGAAAGGATGCTGTTTGCATTGGTTGAGGATGAAGAATTTTCCATGTAGACTGGATGGGAGTCATTTTAGAAAAAAATGTATATATTTACATATATGTAAAATGCATAAAATATATTTGTATACATGTAAAAATATATGTGTGTGTGTATATATAAGAGTATATCACAGACATAATATGTCTTATGTGGTGCCACTTTATATCATGTTGTAACATCTATCAGAGCAATAGAGAGCACAGGATGTGCAGAAAATAGTTCTAGATTCCATTCCCTATTGACAATCACTGGCTACTTCATCTGAGAAAGTTATTTTTCTTCTAAATTTCAGTTTTCTTACCTTTAACTGAAACAGCATAATAAGAGAGGGTAATAAGAGAGGCTAGGCTGAAGGATTGTTGTACTCAGTGAGAGAAGTGGTCAATAAATTTGCTGAAGTAAAAATATTATTAATAGGATTGACTGAATATTGTTAGATCACAAGTAGAAATGACCTCAAATGAAAGGAACTATGACAGATAAGAATTAGAAGAAAAGATGAATAGTTTGGGTTAGTAACTGAAGGAATTCCTCAAGGATTTGTATTAATGAGACCTTGTCCACAATGTGACAAGTTTTAGTGACATGACACAGGTGTTCTGTCTAGACTTATTAATGTTTTAATCAACCTGGATGGAGGCTCATAAAATTTGTAGATGACATGACTCTGGAGTGGCTGTCATGACTTGGGGTGATGTTTTCCAGCTTCTAAACATGTTGATTGATTAGCTGAAACAAATTGCTTAAATCTGATAGGATGAAATTGAAATTTTAACATGAAAAATCTAAAGTTCTGAGTTTGAGTTTACCAAAGATCAGTGACAGAAGGGGGAAAGATCTATACTGTCATCAACATATCTGAAAAATAAAAGGTTGGGGTTTTTAGTAGATTTTAGACTTGATGTTTGTAAGCATTAACTGAGAGCTAATGTGATTTGGATTACGTAAATAAAGATGAAGTACACCTGGGATGGCAGAGGTGATGGTCTCATTCTTCTCTGTTTTGACCAGAGACAAATCTCTAAAAGAAAGGAACAGGTAAATTAACCAAATTCATAGGATTACTATCAGGATGGTACAGGAATTTATGAAGCATATATTTCATTTATAGCATGTAAATAAGTTCTAGAAAGAGGAGACCAGGGGAAATAGTTTCTACCCTTTTACATGTGAAGAACAGTCAGAAAGAAAGGGAATTAAATTTATCTGGATAGAATCTGAGCATAAACCTGGATTAGTGAATGGAAGATAAAATCCAGAATTTAAGTTTCATCATATATTAAAACAAATGAGTTCAAAAGATGGACAGAAAGGTGATGTAGTTACTTACCAATAAAGGCTTCTAAGCATGGTCTCATTGCACCAGGTGAAGACTTTATGGAAGAAACTATTATCAGGAGAGAGTTGGGCTGGATGGCCTTTAAAGTTTCATCCAGATCTGTAAATCTCTGAGTCTGTGATAGTTAATAAGATTTAATAATGGAAATGGCAATGCTTAAGAGCCGAGTACCATTTTGCATGCAGACTGAAAGGTAGTTCAAGAGTGTTTGACGGATGCCAACCTGAAGGAGTACCAACATTTCAAAAGAACAACCATAGTAAAATGTTCCAGGGTCTTGTGCTGCAGGAAATTCTAAGCAAAGGCTGAGGTCTAATTCAATTCATCATTTACTAATATCCTGGAAGAATGAATAGCATGCACACCAAAGTCAGTAGATGTTCCTTTGTTAGTAAATACAGAAATAGAAGTAGAAAGCAATGAACATTTATTTTTCCTTTGGGATGTCAACAAAGCCCTATATGCTGGAAAAATAAACTAGATGATCTATTTACTTCTCACTTGCACTGTCTATATTTCTATAGCAACAAAAATAATGCAGTGCAGGCTGGGAGCATGGTTTTTTGATATTAGCTATTAGCTATGCACTTAAGAAGTAGAAATATTCAAGTTTTCTTTTTAGTAGAGCTCTGGATTTGGTAATTTGACTCTAAGGAGATGCTGATTTTTTTAAAAAAAAGTCTGTTATCATTTAATTATATCATACTAAAGGGTGGCATCTGGTTTTGATTCATTTAACCTTAATGGGAAAGAACAAGTCATTACTTAAAGTGTGTCTTATAGCCTGTTATTTCTTGTATTTTTAGAAATCATTTATTCCTCTTCAAACTGATGTGCTGTAATTACTCATTAATAATTCTTCTTGATGTCTCTGGAGTCATTCTATTACCCGCAGTCATTATGCATCATTTTGTGAATGTTTGCCATGATACTGAGATATCTATAGCTCATTCAGTCATTACACCCATTGGTGTATATCCTTTCAGTGAAGAATATATAATTTATTCTGAATCAAGTTTCACTGAAATATTTTAGAACTTCAGAAGCTGATTTTGTGTCCAGGGAGAACAATACAGGTATAACCCCTATATACCAACTCCTAGATAGTTCTCATGGAAATCTTGACCTTGGCTGGAGAATTCTATTTTTGTTACTGGTCTAGTGACCCAGAGGAGATTTTCTAATAGCCTCCTGGGCCTTAAATTGTAACAGAAGACAAGAGTCCACAGAATCACTGTTATAACTCTTTTGTCCATTTAATGGTAGTTTGTACTAAGTCAGCTCCATTTTGGATGGGCTCAGTTGCCTTTAATGGGAAGACCTAGAAACTTAGATATCATTTCCTCAGGATAAAGGCACTCTGCATTTTAAGCAGCTACAATCTGTTTGTCAAATGAGGAAGGCTGGCACCACATCATGGTGAAATGTTTAGTGTGGTACGGATAATATTTCCTTGTTTAGTTTGGGTCAGTTTAAACTTTTAAATCCATTGTTATTTTGTTTTAATATCTTTTCCATAGAGGTTAACATACTCTAATAATGAAATAAGCACCTTCTAAATATTTATAGATTATTTTTCCCATTTCTGAGAAAAGATCGGGTACAAATTTCCTTCATGCAAGTCCAATGTATGAAGGCAGTTTATAAAACAAACGTGTTAATGTGTGATTGTTCACACCACAAAGATTCTTTAGCTACAAAAGTATGGAACTTACAGTTTCTGTAAATCCAAGTCCCCATTATACATTTAAAACATCATTTATATTATCCAAACCTTCAAGAATAAAATTATTATGTAAAGTAACATATACTTATCTTATTTGTGAATTTTGGTAAAATGAGTGATTCAGTAGGTGACTGACACAAGTCTGGCAAAAAGCCAGGAGAGTGAAATTCAGGAATTTGCAATTCTTAAAGCTATTGTAAAGTATTATATCTGTTTCCATAAAAAGATCTATAACTAATTATTTTGAAATAATATTAACATAGTGCTTTAAAAATAAAAAAGTTTAAAGCTTAATTCCATTTATTATACAGAAACTCCAGAAATATTTTTAATGAAAAATTATTTTCATTAAAAACTATTTATAAAGTGTACATTATTTACTTGGCAATGTTAAAACAACAACAATCAAAATTTTAAAGGCTGTGGAAAAATATAAATATTAGTTTGTTATGAAGTTACTTTACTGTTTTAAATTCTGCATTGTGCATTGTTGGGTTTTAAAAAATAATGATTATAGGGCAGTGCAAAAAAGCCAACAACCCAATTGAAAAATTGGCAAAAGACCTGAACAGACATTTCTTCAAAGAACATATACAGGTGGCCAACAAGCACATGAAATAATGCTCAACATCACTGATTATTAGAGAAATGCAAATCAAAACTACAGTGAGGTACCACCTCACACCAGTCAGAATGGCCATCATTAATAAGTGCACAAATAGCAAATGAAGGAGAGGGTGTGGAGAAACCCTCCTGCACTGTTGGTTGGAATGTAAATTGTTACAACCACTATGGAAAACAGTATGGATGCACCTTAGAAAACTATGCATAGAACTGTATGACCCAGCAATCCCACTCTTGGGCGTATATTCAGACCAAACTTTCTTTGAAAAATACACATGCGCCCATGTATTCACTGCAGCACTGTTCACAAAAGCCAAGACAAGGAAACAACCTAAATGTCTGTTGACAGATGAATAGATTAAGATGTGGTATATATAAACAATGGAATACTACTCAGTCAAAAAAAGAACAAAATAATTCCATTTGCAGCAACATGGATGGAACTAGAGACTCTCATACTAAGTAAAGTAAGTCAGAAAGAGATAGACAAATACCACATGATATCACTTATATCTGTAATATACGATACGGCACAAATGAACTTTTACAAAGAAAAGAAAATCTTGGACTTGGAGAACAGACTTATGATTGCCAAGGGGGAGGGGGATGGATTGGGAATTTGGGGTTAATAGATGCAAACTCTTGCCTTTGGAATGGATAAGCAATGAGATCCTGCTGTATAACACAGGGAACTATATCTAGTCACTTATGACAGAGCATGATAATGTGAGAAAAAGGAATGTATATGTGTATATGTGACTGGGTCACCTTGCTGTACAGTAGAAAATTGGCAGAACACTGTAAATCCACTATAATGAAAAAAAGTCATTAAAAATAAAATAAAATAAAAAATAGTGATTATATATTACTTTTTTTAAGCAGAAGAAAACAGTGATAATAACAAGCCATTAAAAGTTTTGAAAGATAATTACCTCTAATTCCACCATCTAAGATCGCGTCATTTTTTTACTTTCTGTTTTTAGTATATGTGCGGCCAAAGCGAGCACATTTTTTACTTTCTGTTGAATTCAGCTTCAGTATTTTTATGCATTTGATTTTTGTTTTTTAAATAAAATCATGAGTATATTATATACACATTTTTTGTTCTAACTTTTTAAAAACATTAACTACTGACACTTTTATACATTATTATTATAAATTTTAATGGTCATGCATAACCATTTGTTCAAACATTATTGAAAATTTAATGTTATTAGAAAATACTATTATTGGAAAAATACAATTTTTTTCTCTTTTTTTGGCCATCTGTGGCATATGGAATTCCTTGGCTAGGGATCGGATCCAAGTTGCCACCTATGCCTCAGGTGAGGCCACGCTGGATCCTTGAACCCATTGTGCCAGGCTGGGGATTGAACCTGCATACTGGCGCTGCAAAGACACTACCAATCTCATTGGACCACAATGCGAACTCCCACAAATTTTATTATTTGGAAAAAAATAATAATAATAGTAATAATTATTATAAAAACGTAGTTGCCTACATGCAGAAATACTTGATCAAAGATTGTTCAATACTTAGGATTTTCCTCTACACCATATTGTCTAACCGCTTTCCAGTGCTTTCTCTACCTTATGGCAGTGTGTGAATATACCTATTCCATGAAACATTCAACATTTGCATATATATGTCTGTGTGTGTTTTACAGACACACATACACACACACACTTTTTTCTTAGTTATGTGTAGAAATTGATTAGTATTTCCATAAGTGCTAGTGAAATGAACATTTTCCTCTCAAGATTTTATATTTGCAGAATACATTTTGCCCCTGTTTTTCACATTTCATATTGTGATTGAATGTAACACGTAGGAACGTGGTGAGATCCATAGAACTGGACTCCACACACCCTTTTGGCAGGGAGTCTCCTATTATCCAAGGATAGGTGTCCAGGGAGAAGAATCCACGTCTTCACACACTTGGTTTAATTATATCTATCAGAATTTTAAATGAAAAGTGAAAACGAGTGAGTCTGTCATTTGGGGCCAACTTCAGAGCTAGAAATGACATCTTCCAATGATGGATAGGCTTATCATGTTTTCATAAATCAGTTGATGAGGACAGTAGTTAGAAAAACAGGATCTTTGAGCTGGAAATAACCTCAGCTCTTTCGATCTCCCATTTGATAGGTGAGAAAACAGATGACAGGAGTTCCTGTCATGGCTCAGTGGTTAACGAATCTAAGAACCATGAGGTTGTGGGTTCCATCCCTGGCCTCGTTCAGTGGGTTAAGGATCTGGCATTGCTGTGAGCTGTGGTGTAGGTCGCAGATGCGCTGGGAACCTGCGTTGCTGTGGCTGTGGTATAGGCTGGCAGCTACAACTCCGATTAGACCCCTAGCCTGGGAACCTCCATATGCCACAGGTGCTACCCTAGAAAAGCCAAAACAAGGAATTCCCTCTCTCCTTTGTATGCCATAGGGATTTAGATAGCCATAAAGCATAGCACACACTGATGACAAAATTCACAAAAGAATCAAAATCAAATTAAGTGATCAAAGACAAAAATGAAAATGCAAAAATAAGGAATGAAGTAAATCACAAACAGTAAACATAAGTATAATAGAAATACCTGTTTCTGCCTAATTCTGTAAATCACTACTTATTTAGGTCACAAATGAAAAATTCTTCAGAAAAAAATGAGAGTCCCGAATTTGATTTATTTTTCAACCCAAGTAAATTTTGGAACACTGCCAAAGCTTTCCAATTAAATCTCAAATATCTTCCTATATTATAAAGGAGTGAACTAGAGAGACAGAAGCAAAATAACTTACTGTTTATGAGGCTAATCAGACATAGGAGGAGCTAGCTTATAACTTTTGCATTTATTATTTCTTAGGAGTTAATATTTCACACACAGAAAAGCAAACTATAAGCAATATCTTTAGAGGATTAGGGAGAAATGGCTTAAGGACGTTTTATATTTTAGATGAGTTTTATCACTTCATGTATATATGCCCCTCCTTTATTTTTAGATTGGCAGAATCATTTAAATAATAAAGTTTCAACTCAGTAGTTGTTGAATGGATTAAACCAGGGATAAGCAATTTTTTTGTTTGTTTTCCATAAAAGGCCAGATATTTCTGGTTTGGTGAAATGTAGTCAATGTAACTACCCACTCTGCCCCTGTATCAGGAAAGCAGCCACTGAAATAAATTAATGAATAGGTGTGATTGTTTGTGCAACAATAAAATTTATTTATAGACACAAATTTGAGATCATATAATTTTATGTGTCATGAAATATCATACCGATTTTTTTTCAACCATTAAAATATGTAAAAACCCTTCTAAACTCACTGCAGTATGATTTGCCCCAGGGCCATAGTTTGCTGAGCCCTGGCTGAACTGAATATCCTTATTGCAGAGATTCTGGTAATTATGACTGGAACTGCTTTAATAAACAAGTAAGCCTGTTCGTGAACTAGTGAGCGATTCACAGACTGTCTCATACTGCATCCTTCTACTGTAGAACAGAAAAAAATAAAAGAACAAAAAGATAGACACCTTGGGAAGTGCTCCTTCAGCTTGATCCTTGAGTAGCTATAGCTTCTCTTAAAAATCCATACATCTGTGCTGGATGCTATCATCGTTTTAAGATCGTCTGTAATTGTGTATCAACTTCATTGAAATTCATCATCTTCCATGGAGATGTTTGTGTGCTGGTCTTCTGTTTAGACATAAAAATGCTATACAGTGCACACAGTAGGCCAATAAATGTCTATGACTCAAAATATTTCCTTATTTTCTTAAATAAACTAATATCAGCATTAAAAAATTCAAACAGTTCAACAGGAAGAATGCTTGTGTTTTATTTAATGGATACCTAATTCACTTTGTAGAATTTCATCTTTGAATGCTGCTAAACATCTCAAGATTTGGAAGCATATGGGAGGTTGAATGTTTCATTTTATATCCAGATGTTTGGTGTTATGCAAATCTATGATATATAGAGAAAGAATATGCTGAGCCATCTTTAGTCAAAGTTTTTATGAATTCCTTAATTGTCCATAAAAATGATATTTTATAAACTTAAAGAAATCTAGAAATTTACTTAAAGCTTTTTGTAGGCATGGATACCTAAGTAAGATTTAGAATATATATGTATATATGGTAGTGTTGGACTTGACCTCTCTTATTTATAATTTAGCTTGTACATGTACAAATATATGTAATTTTATGTTTACATATATATATGTGTGTGGGTATATATATGTATGTGTGTATATAACCACACACACACATACATATGTGTGTGTATATAGAGATTACATTTTATAAATATACCTGAAACCCGGAAGTGACAATGTGGAAACAAATAAGTAAATGGAACTTCACTTTTTGAGCCCGTAGCCATTGTAAGCATTCTAACCCTACTCCCTCTAACAATCACTCCAGGGATTTCTGTTCAAAAAAGGAACCTGATTCTCAGCTGTGATGGAATTTTATAGTGATATTCACTAGGTGGTGGGATTTATATTAAATGAGAAAATGTATGACTAGTGCTTTCTAAATTGAAAAGTTCTGTACAAATATTAGCGGTTATCTGCTTAACTTCGCTTAAGCTACTCAATTCATTTATCTCCGTCTTATTTCCAAAGCTATTTCTAAGTCAGAAGATAAATGTTTTCATCACTGATTTCTCTTCAGTGGGCTGTGGCTGTATTCTATTTTTATTATTTTGCAAGTGTTAAACAAGAATTATTAAGTGGCCTTAGCCTTCCATTAAAACACATGCGGGAGGTATAGAATCAAAGCAGTAAGATTTCACAAGAGGGAAACCGAATGTGGCAAAGTCAGATTCATGGGTGAGTGAGGGGTCTATCCTGGACTTAAACAAGGAGAAAGGTTTTAGAAAGCGTCATCTGAATAGAAGTTTTAAAAAATGAACAATTTGGCATGTTCTCCAGAAATGATCTCTTCTTCAGGCAACAGACATGCATTTTATGTGGAGATAAATGTGTATTGCTCTCAGAGTCGAAGCTAGTTTTGCTGACAACTAAACAGTAGGAAAATCATCTCCTGGGCCCCAGGTTCCTTACATTATATATAAGAGGATTAGGTTGCACTGAAATAGCCATTTTATTTTATTAAGCCATTATGGCCTTATATTTACATGAGTGAAAAACTGAAAAAAAAAAAAAAAAGATGTTGTTAAGTTTCAAGGGAATGAAGAGTGGCCAGGAAATCTTTTCATTCACTTCTGGTTCCTTTTTGACTTTTCTGTGAACAGTTTTCCATGTTGCAGCTTCAAACACTTAGAATCACATGGCATGAATAGGGGAAAATTAAGAGATACATGTTGTCAGAAGGAGGAGTATTGTCAAGTGTCAGAAAAAAAAGTTTAAGATTTGTCTTTATAAAATATATTAAGACCAAGGAAAAGAGAGTTGTGATGACTTTCTCGAAATAAAAACAGGAGAAAGGAGCTCTTAAGTCACCTTATGAGCCCATTAAAGATTTATCTTAACATTTAGGGTGAAATTCTGACATCTGTTGACCAACTCAATCATCAGTTTTTAAAAAGGAAAGTCATCATGTCTCATTTAAGAAACAGCAATCTTTGGAATTCCTGTTGTGGTTCGTGGGTTAAGAACCCAACTTAGTATCCATGAGGATACAGGTTCATTCCTTGTGCTACCTCAGTGGGTCAAGGATCTGGCATTGCCTCAGACGTGACTCAGATCTGATGTTGCTGTGGCTGTGGTGTAGTCCTGCAGCTGCAGCTCCAATTGGACCCCTAGCCTGGAACTTTCATAGGACTCATGTTCAGTCTTAAAAAAAAAATAAAAATAAAAATGGGAAGAAGTAGCCATTTTTATCTCATCTTACTAATTGAAAAGCATCTATGTGTGATGGGAAAGGAAGCAAAATGCAAATGAGGTTGAGTGTGATGTCTTTTGGATAATCAAAACTACACCTAAATATGTTTTTAATGCTAACTTCTACTTGAACATAAATGTTAATTTCTCTTTAAGTACAGCCATCAATACTGTCAACTCATTCAGTTGTTCCTCCATACATGAGTGTAGGTTCAGAAGAAGTCAAGTCTTCAACTCTTCATGTTGTCAGAATTCACAAGTATGAAAATATGTGCTCTGTCTTTAACAATTAATTGGCACTGGAAATAATTTGCCAAGGCTCAAGCTTTTCATTCAAATATGAAGGAGGAGTATGTTTCAGTATTAGTATAATCCCTGTGATATCTTACCTCACTAGGAATACATTTAAAACATTCTTAGACATGCCTATACAAGTAAGGATGGGAAAACTGACTTTTGACAAAAACTTTTGAAATCTTAGGAATACTTGAGCTTAATTTCAATTATTCCCTGGCAAATATGCCTTGGATATGATACTTATATCTTTCTGCATGTGAATATAAGAAAAAGGATCACTTTGTCTTTAGATGGAACACAAGCAGCCTCTCTATGTTGAATGTAAAAAATGAACCTGATTTTTGTCTTTATCTGTATCCAACCCTGTCTTTAAAATAGCCTCCTCCAAAAATTGTACTAACAATTCCTGTTTTTCAATCTTTTCTTTAGTGGGTTTTATTTAGCACATTTGATTGGGATCTGCTGTCTATCCCTTGGCCAAAGCCTGGAGTGTCTCTAAGTAGGGTTCTGTGCCAAAGTCCCAGAGAGTACGCCTTATCTTACCAATGGACTTGCATCAGCAAAGCTTTGGGACTTCATGTAGAAGAACAGATCAATGTTTTGATACAACATATTCCTAATGTTTTTTAAAAAAGGCAGAATCATGGGACTGATCATTGCATTTCATACCAGTTTTCATCCATTTCATACTGTGGCACTCTTCTCTGTTTCTTGCACCCCACTTGAAATTAAAGCCATTTATTGGTAGTATAGATTTTACACAATTTTAAACTTTTCTCTTTGGATTTTCGTTTTCCCCAAAGTGTTCAGAATTTCATATGTACTAGAAAAAAATTACAAGAAATGCAGAAGAGGTTTCTAGGAGAATAGATGCTTAATTTATATACATGCACATGATATTGTTTGCTTTATTGTCATTATTCTAAGCACTTTCCCTGAAGATGAAATGATTTTGAAATACGGGATTTTGAAATAAAATTATTAAGGTCAGAATTCCTTGCTCTTCTTTAATTTTATTAAATGTGTGAACTTCTGGTTGAGATCTGAAATGCCTAAGTTTACATTAATCGTACCCTCTTTCCCTTGTGTTTCTAATTGCAGCAGTAAGAAGTAATTTATGCCTAATCGTATTATGTTGTCCTCCAGGTTTTGAATTACATTTGACAAATTATATGTGAAATTTCTTCAAAAAGACATTTTAAGAATGAGTAACTTCAGTAACAGGATGAAAATCTCCCCTGAGTTGAGGATTCTTCTTTCACTGATCCCTGGGCCTAGAGTATGGGGTATTTTGACTATAATATTTTGAGGTAAAGGGGGCTACTTTCAGCATTTGTAACGTCTAGATATGTAAACTCAAGAAAAATTTACATGCATACATACACATAAAAGTTCAGGGACTTCATGAAACCCGTTAAGTCTATTCAGGAGGAAAGGCTCTTTGTAATTTACAGAATATGAGCATCACCCTGTACAAAAGCATGCATTGCTTATTAAGGGAACTTGTATCTAGATGGGTAGCTAGAGGATATGATTTCATTAGGATATTGACTTCAATAGAAGCTAAGGAGCTGTGTTCTCTCAGTGCCCATAGGAGGGAAATACTTTGGAACTAAAAGAAAGTGCGAAGTTCATAAGAAGCCAGGAAGGTGTTCTTGCCTGGGAGGAACCTAGTCTTGGTTGAACAAAAATAATCCCTCTAGATAGAGGGAATGCAATTCAAGACTCTTCTAAACTGGACCTAGCTGGAGTCTATGTCCTTTTAAACATCTGTCAGGATTACATTTATATTTTCTCAAAACAGAAACATTTTGTTGAAAAACAGTCTGTTCCATTTGAGGATGATCCGAAATGCTATTTTAGGAGTTCCTGTCGTGGCTCAGCGGCTAATGAACCCAACTAGCATCCATGAGACAAGGGTTTGATCCCTGGCCTTGTTCAGTGGGTTAAGGATTAGGCATTGCCAAGAGCTGTGGTGTAGGTCGCAGACGTAGCTCGGATCCCACGTGGCTGTGGCTGTGGCAGAGGCTGGAGGCTACAGCTCTGATGGGAGCCCAAGTCTGGAAACCTCCATATGCTGCAGGTGCTAAAAAGACAAAAAAAAAAAAAAAATGCTATTTCAGCAATGGCAGGTCATCGTGAATCCTGTTTGGGAGACAACACTAATGAGACTGAAGAAGGGAAGAAGGCCAACAAGACAGGTTCAGAGTCCCAGGGAATAGCAGCAAAGAGGAGATTTGCAGCTATGACCTCCCTACTATGTAGGGCAGAGTCACCTGGCACACAGCCTGGTTTAGACATATTTGGCAATTATACAAAAAACCATAAAAAAGAATGAAGTTATAAACAAACAGTAGAGCAAAACTGCTGATACCTAAATCCACACAATAGCATAATAGGAAAAGACCTGGGATTTTCATTCATTTGAATCCAGAAGTTGCCTTTTATAATGGTGTTAGCTTAAGAATATTAAGTTTTATAAAGCACCCAGGACAGTAAGAGCTAAGTACTGATGGTTAATACAATTTGATTGGATTCTATGAAATGGTGAAATTCAACTCAGTTTTAACACAATATTGTAATTTCATAAAGTCCCATCTAATATTATTTAGAAGAGCAGAGAGGGTTTTTTTCTATAAGTACTGTTGATTTACAATGTTGTGTTAGTTTCAGGTGTGCGGCAAAGAGATTCAGTTATGTGTGTGTCTGTGTACTGTTCTTTTCACAATCTTTTCCATTATAGGTTATTAAAAGATATTGATATAGTACCCTATGCTATGTAGTAGGCCCTTATTGCTTACATACTTTATGTATATAGTAGTGTATGTTTGTTATTTCCAAATTCCTAAATTATCTCTTCCCCTCCCTTTCGCCTTTGGTAACCACAAATTTGTTTTCTGTCTGTGAGTTGGTTTCTGTTTTGTAAATAAGGTCTTTTGTATTATATTTTAGATTGCACATATGAGTGATAGCATGTGATATTTGTCTTTCTCTGTCTGACTTCACTTAGCTTAATACCCTCCAAGTCCAACCATGAGGTTGAAAATTACATTACTCCATTCTTTTTATGGCTGAGTAGTATTCCAGTGTGTGTGTGTGTGTGTGTGTGTGTGTGTGTGTGTGTGTGTGTATCTTCTTTATCCACCCATTCATCCAGATTGGACATTTAGATTTCTTCCCTGTCTTGGCTATTGTAAATAGTTTTGCTGTCGATCCTGGGATGTGTGTATCTTTTTGAATTAAAGTTTTCTCTAGATATATGCCCGAGTGGAATTGTTGTATTATATGGTAACTCTAGATTTTTAAAGAATCTCCATATTGTTTTCCATAGTTAGTGCATCAATTTACATTCCCACCAACACTATAGAAGTGTTCTCTTTCTCTATACCCTTTCTGGCATTTATTATTTGTAGCTTTTTTTGATGATGGCCATTCTAGTTGGTGTGAGATGATACCCCATTGTAGTTTTAATTTGCATTTCTCTAATAATTATCAGTGTTGAGCATCTTTCCATATGCCTGTTGGCCATCTGTTTGTAAAAGAGCAGAGAAGGTTTCAACCATCCTTTCAAAATTTAGAAACACCTACTACCTACAAATATCTTTAAAACTAACTTAATATAACCAGTCACGTATGTGCTATATGAATAAATCTATTTTATCTAATAGTAAAACAATTCTGGCAGGTAACATTTTTATCTGTTATTATAAGCGCTACCTTGTGTGAAAAGGATCAAGCTGGAGGAGGGGCATAGCCATGGTGGGAAGAGGGTTGGCCTTAGTTCTGCCAGGACTCATATTCAGGCTCCATTACTCACTGGTTGTGTGAATATATCCTTAAACCCTACTCATTTTCTCTGTGCCTCATGTTACTCATGTGTAAAATAGAGATTAGGGAGTCGCATTGCTGGGACTGCATGTTTCCGTTTGTGGTGGTGCTTATACAAATCTGTACATGTGATAAAATGTCACAGAACTATAAGTGCATACATACAAAAAACATGCAAAAACTGGTGAAATCTAAGATCTGTAGTTTAGTTAATCATATTGTGCAAATTCCAATTTCTTGGTTTTGATGTTTTATTTTCATAGTGATAATTCTGCAATCTGTTAGAATGTGGCAGGGGCATACTGGGTGATGGTCTGTAAGACCTTCTTGTACTATTTTAGCAACTTCTTGTGAGTCTATATTTCAAAATTAAAAGATGAAATATGTACTTATTGTATGAGGCAGCAATGCCACTCTTGGGTATTTTCCCTGAAGAAATGAAAACATATGCTCAAACAATAGATTAGCTATTCTAATCATAATCACCTCAAACTGGAAACACCCAAGATGTCCTTGGAGAAGTGAATGGGTAAACACACTGTGTGTGGTACATTCTTATAGTATAACTGTCATTAGCAATAAAAAGGAATAAATTATTGATATCAGGGACATCAACCAAAAAGCAAAAAATAGAGGTGGAAAAAAAAATGGTGGCCTCTGAAAATAAAATTATAAACACGTGTAAAATTCTTAGAATAAGGGCTTGCCCATTGTTAGTACTTTGTTAAGTATCCACTGTTATTTCTCCCCCAAAATACTCTATCTTCCCAACTAATAATAAATTGTACGTTATTTTCCTAACTTGAATACACTAGTATTTATGATTCTGTATTTCTTGTGTTTACTCTACTTCACTGTGTATATGAGCTGATACATGTACACATTTCTTACTATGATATATGCATATATACAAAGCATAGATAAAGTGTTGCACCAAATTCAGCACCAAACAAGCAAAATGCAATGACTGTGCCTATGGAGCTTCAGTTCTAGAATGATGTTTTTTAAACACCCAAGTTTAAGCTTTTCAAATAAATGTTTGAAATTCCATTTTAATTAAGATTGAAAGAACTTACACTTATTGAGAGATTGTCTTTTACATTAAAAATACTGATTTAAATCTATCTCTCTATAGATCTATATCTATGTAGATGTCTATATCTTCCCCTGATGCTGAGATATAGTACTAACATTTACCATATGTGCTGACTGTGCTAAGTCAGGCTTTTATGATGCAGTTGTTATACTCTGAAGAACATGCTTTGAATCATTTATAAGTCTGTGTAATAACAAGCTATATCATAACAGGATTTACTGGACTTTTATTGCCACCCACACAGCCAGCTAGTACTCATTCATCAATCTCTACTGTGTGCGCAGTGCTGAGCTAGATAGAAGAGGAATAGGAGACATTTAGTCCAGGCTCTGGAGTAAGAAATACCTGGGTTCAAATCCTAACCCTGTTAACTTGCCAGGTTCGTGGATTTGAACAGATTATCCCAATTTATCTAATCCTCCATTTCTTCACCTCTGTGATGAGCAGAGTACAAATCATCTACTTCATGGAGTTACAGTGAAGTAAAGGGTTTTTCACAGAACCAGGCACATGCAAAGTGCTCAGTATAGGTATATGGTAGTGGTTACTTTTATTACATGTACTGTAATTATTTGGGGGGGAAATGACTTAGAGATTTAAGGAGAAAGCAATACAAGATTGCGCAGAACTGCATAGTCTACACTTCTGTATAGGCACTGTTTCAGGGAAATATCAAACGTATTTCAAGATAGTTGCACTACACTTCACGGGCAACATGGAAATTTCCTCTTGGTCATCAAGTACATGTAGGTTTGTGATTGACACAGTGTGGGAGGTAATGGATGCTTATTTAGTGTACTGAATGCCTGGCACTCTGTATAACAGAGAAGAATATGAACAAAAATGTGATTGATAAAAGAAGATAAGAGAGAGGTGGGGTGGAGTTGGTGGAAGAAGGAGCTCAGGTAGATTGACATCACTCTCTGTGTTACAGCTGTCCAGTTTATGAAAGAAATGCTGGCTATGAGAGGTGACGGTAATGCCTATCATTGCCGTCCCAGTCCACAAGGATTAAATGCATATTCTCTCTCTCATACATACCTATATATTATGTATAAAATTCAATGTGGCTTAATTATAGAGCACAATTTTAATGTCTGTAATATTGAAGTTGTAAATCAATGCAAAGAAGAAAAATAAAATGCAGCACGTACACTGGATTAGAAGTCAAAATTCTAAGATTCTAAACCAGTGAACTAGCAAATGTCTTATTTAAAGCCTATAACTTCCTCATTTTGTGTATATGTGTATATAGATATATATACGTGCCATATGTGCACACACACTCCTATTTATCTCTTTATCAATGAAGGCTGTTCTAGAAGCTTTCTATTAAATTTAACTAAGCAGTATATGTTGGCCTTTACTTATTTAATGTGACTTATTACTCATATTTTATTTCATAATTTAAACTGCAAACTCTGCAGAGCTAGCCAGCCTCTAATGGTGTGCCAGATATCTTGATGCAGCCATAATTACACACATTCTGTCTGTTGGATTGTCTTCTGTGGCTTCTTTTGTGGTTTAAAAACAAATATTAAATGGCACTTAAATCAAAATTCCCATCGGTGTGCTATAGATGCTTCCATTAGGAAGCAGGTATTTCTCTCATTAGGATAGACATATTTAGATATTGGAAACAAAGGAGATATATAGTTTTAAAATGTCAATTTGATTTGAAACATTTCTGTGGTTTGTTGGTTGTGTGTAAAACTTTAATGTTAAGCTCTAAATAGACAATTTCTTGGTATTTCAGAGGAAAATACTTTAAATTATGGATTACTTTTAGTAAAGTGGTTCGTGGGTTCATTAGGAATAATGCTGCAATATCATCAATTTTTAAAGAAGTACCAGAAGTTAAAACAAACCTCTTAGCATGATTTTCACATTTGTAGAAACTGTATTGATCTTGTGTTACAGTGTTGAGTACGGGGTTAGAAATTTGAGCCAAGTAGTAGTTTATTCTCACAACAGTAACTTCACTGAGATAGGTCCCTGTAGTGTCATATAATTTGTGACATAAAATTGATGTTTCTTAAAGATTCTATAGATATGAGCCTGTGTGTGTGTGTGTGTGTGTGTGTGTGTGTGTGTTTTAAATGATCATCACAGGATACCTATTGCTTTCTTTACTGTGGAGTTCAGTAAGATGAAGATCAAAGCAGTGTGATACCGCTGTTTTATTAAATTGTTATTAGGGATCAAAACTGGTTAAATATCTTCAAGTTAGCTGTGTTATGTTGTGCAGTTCTGGCATGTTTTAGAGGTTATAATCTGATGTGTAGAATAAGGATATCTATAGAAACAAATAATTTAGTAAACCAGATTCTTTTGTACTTATGTTGACTTTTGACTATGTCTTTATAGGCCATGATTAGTTGGAAGATGCAGAAATAAAGATTATGTATCCTAAGTAAAAGAAAAAAATAGAGGAATTCCTGTTGTAGCTCAGTGGTAATGACTCCAACTAGTATCCATGAGGATATGGGTTCGATCCCTGGCCTCGCTCAGTGGGTTAAGTATCTGGCATTGCCATGAGCTGTGGCTCAGATCCTGCACTGCTGTGACTGTGGTGTAGGCTGGCAGCCACAGCTCCAATTTGACCCCTAGCCTGGGAATTTCCATATGCCACACGTATGACCCTAAAAAGCAAAAAAAAAAAAAAAAAAAAAAAAAAGACTGTATCTGTACTCAAAAGATATGAGGATATCTGAAGAACGTAGACATAGACAGAGCTCTGCCCTGAACATAACTCAGCCCCCCAAACTGCAATGCGTGTGGTCTCAGTTGAAAAGTCAAAATATTCTACAACCTGTAGAGAAGGAGTGGTGAGGGTTGCAGGGAGTCTGGGAGCAGCTTATGTATTGGAGGAATCACCTTATATATTGCAGATCATTTCCAGAGAAGAAGGCATGGCTCAATGCTTAGACCGTCAATGGTCACCTGTTCCTCGAGGAAGACAGGCAGCCCTGTTCTTCCTCTCATTTCCCCGGATTCTTTTCCGGACCTGGTTAGAAAAACTGACTGAGAGCCTCTGAACCCCTCACTCAATTTTATTCCTGAGAGTGGACCCTTCGTGAAGCAATGAAATTCCACTGCAACATTTCAGCCTTTACGAAGCTTTGAACTAATCTCCATTGAGCACAGCCCTGATGCTTGAACCTCTCTTTCTCATAAGTGGTCCTGAACCCATCTCTACCTAATCTTTGGGGCCATAAATACAAAACAGATGGAGGGTGATGAGATACTGGAGGGTGATCAGGTATTGATAGTGGGCCAGATCCACATGAGAGACTTTCCTCAAGCCTGGAAGGCATACTATTCTGGGAGCACCCTGAGGAGCTGAGATTTCTATCCTCAGATGCTTCAATGACTCCATAAATTCGTCCATATTTACAACATATATGGCAATTATGTATAGATTCCATAGAATCTAGGTATCTAAATAATTTAGTGACCTGTTTTGTTCATGTGGTCAATCCGATGGTCAAATCAAAACTCACGTAAAATATATTAGTGGCATAGAATGCACTATCTTTAAAGATAAGAAGAAAAAAGTATTTGAGAAAACCTTAATAGTTCTAACCCCGTGAAAACACAAATCAATTTTTGAACATCGGATTATGTGTGTCCTGTAGAGAAAACTCCAAGGAAATAATTTGTGCTGTCTAGGCTTTTACAATATAAGTAGACATCTAGGGCAAACCGGCAATAAACAGTGACATTAAAGCAAAGCCCAGGTGGGCAGCCAGCTATAAATATCAGCCACATTGAAAGATACACTCTGGGAACCGGTGTGTTATGAAATTAGAGAGAAGGGAAAGGAAGAATGACTACTCTTAAGTTTTTCATTGCCCCGTCTCATTGTTCACCCCTCTGCTTTTCCAGCTCCACCTAATCAAGATTTCAAGGCAGCTGGGGCCTGTCTTGACCTGATACCTGAGGTCTGAGCTGATGACAGCCCAAGTGTGTTCTCTGGCAGGATTCTGCCTCCTGGCAATGTAGACACTGACTCTGGGCCACAGTGTTTCTGAGCTTCCAAACCTCCCATAGTCTAGGGACCTGCAGTCAAGGTCTTTGAGCAGCTTTATTACCCATGGGGCTTAGCTTTAAAGAGATGCTAAGGGAGAGGGGAGGGGGTTCCAGGCTCTGCTTCAGCGTTTGCTGCCTCTGAGCCACCTCCAAGTCCTTGGGGGACTGGAGCTCTGGCAAACCAGGACTCTTGTGTACGTTTAGAAAGGTCAACAGGAAGAGCACACTTTCTTCTTGAGACTGACATAGATGAAGGGAAGGGGGGCTCCTTACATAAGGAATAACTGAATGTGGAGAATAATCCCCATTCCCCCGAGATACATTTTAATAATGCAGGTGACTGATCCACTTAATGTCTTCCTGATTTGAACTGTGCGTCGCTCGGCTTTTCATTAATAATGAATCCACAGGTAAACAAATGCTTCACATTAAATGCCTCTTAAAAATGTTTAGTGTCTTCTTCAAGAACACCTATTAAGCACTGTATTTTAGGAAAGGCAAAACTAAACAGAACCTGTATGTGATACAAAGGAAACACCCTTGTACTTTCATCTTTGATGGGAAACCTCACATTCACATATGTCCCTATGATGAATATGGGAAAAATTCCAAATAACGTCTTATTCTCTTAGTAATAATAAATGTAAATAGTATAGGTAATATGTATTATTAATATATAACTTATTAATAATAATACAAATGTATTTAAAATTTTTATGTCATGTAGGTTTTAAATAATAAATGCGTGATGCTACATTGATCTCTCTTCTGTGCTTCTGGTGAACTAAGTAGTCAGAGGAAGTATTGTGTTTTTTTGTCCTCAGCCTTTGAGTTGAACTCAATCATCCTCAGGCTAATTTCTTCTGAAGTAAAACTGATTACACACAAACAGGTTTCAGGGATTTAAAAGTAAGTAGCCTTTACTTAAGAGATGCATTTGAATTATGTCCTCACAACCAAATTAAAAAACAACCTCAGGAGTTCCCGTCGTGGCGCAGTGGTTAACGAATCCGACTAGGAACCATGATGTTGCGGGTTCGATCCCTGCCCTTGCTCAGTGGGTTAACGGTCCGGCGTTGCCGTGAGCTGTGGTGTAGGTTGCAGACGCGGCTCGGATCCTGTGTTGCTGTGGCTGCGGCGCAGGCCAGTGGCCGCGGCGCAGGCCAGTGGCCACAGCTCCGATTAGACCCCTAGCCTGGGAACCTCCACATGCCGCGGGTGCGGCCATAAACCCGCGGCCATAAAATGACAAAAGGCAAAAAAAAAAAAAAAAAAAACCCTCACTCACCAAATTGTGTACAAGTACCTTAAAATTGGAAACTTATATATTAGAATCTTTTTTTTATTTTTTGGCTTTGCTTTTGTTCATTTTTGTTTGCACCCTGTTCTCTTTCAAAGGCTGAATTGACCTCGAGTGGGATGATCTGCTGTCTCTTTCTATTTAATTAGTTGGCCTGGCCCAGCAACTCTTGACATCTCTGATCAGAGAATTTTCTAAATTGAAATATCTCTGAAGGTTATCTTGTCCACTGCTGCTCCTTTTCAAAGGATGAAGAAATCTTGAAACTCAAGTAATTTGTACCAGATCAGGCTAAGTGTCAGAATTTCTAGGAATTTTCAGATTCCCAGTTCCCGATCTTTCCCCCCTACTATGAATAGCCACTCATCTTGGTTGGCCAGAGATCTTATCAGTTTTCACATTGGAGAGCTCAAGTTCCAGGAAATCCCTTTATCCCACGTAATCCAAAACAATGATTACCCAACCACCACACTTCTTGTACCAATTTTTGGGTTCTCTCTTCAGCCTCCTTGCTGCTCCTTATCTCTAACTTCTCTGTCTTGTATTTAACAACTGACAAAACCAGAAAGTTTATACTTATATCCAGTATGCATCTCTACAGTTGGCTCTGCCTCATCCTCCTTTGCCTTCTTCATATCCTATCAGTCACTCAGCCATTTGTTCATTTATATATTTGAATGTCTGTCATGTCGTTGATCACTTTTCAATCACTTTGCCAAATTATTTTTGGAATGCACATTGATTGCATGCTTCTCAGTTTTTCTATCGTCTGTGAAATGTTGGACCTTTTTTTCTTGTTGTGTTCTATTTTGGCTAACTACATATAAGGAGCGTAAGAATGCAGAAGCCTGCATTTGTGAATGTGATTATGTATAAAGTAAAATTGCATACTTTGGCATGGGCGACAAAACAACATTTGATATGAGAGAATTCATAATAGCTGTGAGAATTCTACAAGCACCATCCATATTAGCAATATTTCTTTCCGCAACACACTTTCTCCTTAAGGCCACTGAAGTATAATATTATAACCTTCTCCATAAAACTGTTAGATAGAGCTATGGAATAGTTCTTTAGAATCAACTGTAGAAGAGTCCAGAATTTGGGAAGTGAATTATAAAACTGGACTGATTTAAGTGTGAGAAGCAATTTCACTGGAAGAAACTCAACAAGTAAATCAGAGCAATCATAGATTTAATATAGTTTGAAACTAAAAAACTTTTATAGTTTTAAGCTAGGAAAGTAGGGAATGAATTTTGTTTTTTGGCCATGGTTCACTGTTTTGAAATCACTCATTTTGTCTCTGTCAACACAATACATTGAAGTTTTTGTTGTCTAATGCATTGGCTGGTAACGAAGAAAATAAACTTAGAGTGAAGGAACTTGCCATATATCTATGTGTGTGTGTGTGTGCGAGAGAGAGAAAATATACAGCTTTTCATATTTGGGTAGACTTTCATAAAAATAAAGTGTCTTTTTACGGGTGCTTTGAAATGTATACTCCTAGACCCTTTGAATACATGCAGACTATGTATGTATGAGCTTGAGCAAGTCATTTAAGCTCTTTGATATGCAGATTCCTGGACTCTGCCATGCAGAAAGGAATAGCACCTTCCTCATGGTGTTATCATAAGGATTAAGTGTCATTACTTGTCAAGACAGCTGGGATTTAGCAGCCTGTTCAAGTGAGGCGTTACTACTTTTTGTTGTTCCTGATGTCCTAAAGGTAAGTGGCTTAGGGACGTACTGAGTTCTCTCTTTCTGGACCAGTTCTCTTTGATTCCACTTTACTAGAACCATCTTCTATCTATGTCAGTTCTGTATAGAAACACAGAACTTACTAGAGAATTTTGGAGATCTTCAATTACTAAATTACTCTATAAACCTACTGGAATTATGCATGCGGTGAAGAGGCAAACCGTAATAATACAGAGGGAAGGTGCTAATGGTTGGGGTACATTCAAAAAGGACAACTAGTACAAGGATACTTATAACTCACTTTATGCATCCACATGGTCACAAAGTTTCTAGAACTAATATTCCATTTTGTGCCTAATTCCTAATGTTAGTGTATCACTTGCATTTTTCTTATGTTTTCCTAAGATCTATTACAGATTTGTAAACCACTAAATATGATTTCCTACTGTTCTTTGGCCATTTGAATTTCTTAGGTTGTTTTTTCCTCCTACTACTATAGAAAACTCATACTTACCATGTATTTTTTATTTTTTTAATTTTTATTTTATTTTTTTCTTTTTAGGGCCACACCCACAGCATAAGGGAGTTCCCAGGCTAAGGGTCTAATTAGAGCTGGAGCTGCCGGCCTGTGCCACAGCCACAACAGTGTGAGATCCAAGCCACGTCTGCCACCTATCCCACAGCTTGTGGTAACACTAGCTCCTTAACCCACTGAGCGGGGCCAGGGATTGAACCCACATCCTCATGGATACTAGTTGGGATCATTACCACTAACACAACAGAAACTCCTGTGATGTATTTTTTAGAAGGGTTGTGATTAGAATAGCAAATGCCTTAAAAAATGATTTATGTTGCATAGTAATTCACATGCTATTTCATGTGATTCTCATAACTACTTTGTAAAGTAAAATTGTTGGCACAGTTTATTGTTTTAGATATATTTTAAAAATACAGGAACAAAGTAAAATATGCCCTGTTTACCTGGTTTAATACACTCTTTGCCCTGGGTAAGTCATGTCATCAAAGAAATGTGATAAAGTAGCTGGGAGGATGACAGAGAGAATGTTTCTAAAAATAAATATACATTAAAAACAGTTAAAGTAGACATTCATGTTTCCCATTCAGATGAGTTAAACTAAGTAAACTTCCCCCTGAACTTCTTCACCTCGAAAGAGGGAGTGTTGCAGTGTCCACTGTTGACATGTTTAACACCCTGACATTTTATGGTTCTCCAAGAATTTTGTGACCTGAGTTTCAAAAATATAAATCATTCGTATTCATGATTAGACAAATGCTGTGGGGGAAAAAAATGAAAAATAAAATATTTCCAATGACCAGAAGTCATTATTGAATAAATGGCACAGAATAAATGGCAGGTCTCCACAATCCAATAATAAAGTGTGAAATCTGGAACAATTCTGGATAAGAGGCAACTGTCTTCCAGTCTGGAAGTTTTCCCAACCTTCTGTCATTGTCAAGAGGACTGAAGTACACATAGAACTGACATTCTCTTTTCCATTGTGAGCTGAAGCATTTATGCAAAATACTTTTAAAGAAAGCACCTAGGCAAATACCATCCAGGCCACGAAATGGAGTGCTGTTAGTTGCCAGAACCTAGTGTGAACTCCCTTCCACTTCATATTTATTACCTCTGTTTCATTCTTAAAGAAAATAGTGTGGCTTTGTCCATCTTTATAACCATGCTTTAACCTTCCTTTCACTTCTTTCACTCAGTGTAATATTTGTGAATTCCATCTATATTTTATGTGTACTTATATTTCATTTTTCCTCGCTGTATAATATTCCATTCTATGAATATACTTCAGCTTGTCAACACATTCAAGAATTGGATTTTTCCCATTTAAGACTACCACTGACAGTGTAACTGAACATTTTTTCTTTTTTCTTTTTTTTTGTCTTTTTGCCTTTATCTAGAGCCACACCCATGGCATATGGAGGTTCCCAGGCTAGGGGTCTAACAGGAGCTGTAGCTGCCAGCCTTCACCACAGCCACAGCAACGCGGGATCCGAGCCACGTCTGCAACCTACACCACAGCTCACGGCAATGCCGGATTCTTAACCCACTGAGCAAGGCCAGGGATCGAACCCGCAACTTCATGGTTCTTAGTTGGGTTCGTTAACCACTGAGCCACAAAGGGAACTCCTGAACATTTTTTCTAAAATGAATCCAGACACATTTATAATAACTTAAACGGGAAAAGAATCTGAACAGGAATGGATTACATATATGTGTAACTGAACCACTTCGCTGTGTACGTCAAACTACCAAAACTTTCTAACTTTACTCCAATAAAATTTATTGAAATAAAAAAAAAAGATGCAATAGGGTAGGAACTTCTTCAGGTACATACTAGGAGACTTGCTATTGTGTAGAATATGCACATCACCAACTTCTCCTGTTTATATTTCCCCTAGCAATGAATGACAGTTCCAATTGTTGCACAGTCACTTGCATTGTCAGATATTTAATTTTTGCCAACCTGGTGGATGGGTAATGATATCTCAGGGTGATTTTTAATTTGCATTTTACTAATCACTAATGAGCTTGAACACCTTTTCATATGCTTATTGATAACTAGGATCTACTTTATATGATGCCTTTCAACTCTTTTTGCATGGGATGAAGAGTGTTATCTCAAAATAAAATAAAATACCACTTGAGATTTTTCTCTTCTAAAATTTGCAGTAGGGAGTTCAAGTAGAATTCCAAAGTTGAATTCTTAAGTTGATGGTTCAATAGTTATTTTTAACTGTCATGTAACTGAAAACCTTTATTCCCATCAAATTTCTTTTTCTTTCCCAGATAAATTCTTGACAGTTCTTTTTCTCATCTTCTTATTCATTTCCCCACCTCCACCCCACCGCCACCACCATGAGGTAATATATGACTTGTAATTTAGAGCTTAGAGCAGTCTCCCAGGAAAGGAGGAAAGCAGAGAGATTGTCCTTGGTCCTAAGTTTTAGAAATCTCCCACTTTGCACTGGAAATAGGCATATCCTTAGTACAGATTACTGCTTTTTAAATCTCTTCTGAGGCCACCTATTTGGAGTTCAGGTAAGGGAAACTTCTTGAGATGCAGGCTTAATATTATAAACAAGTTGTCGGGCATCAGTTGAGAAAATGTAAAGAACATAATGACAAGTAAGGGGAAAGGAGGTGGTTTCACCTATCAGTGCTAAAAATGTCATTAGAATGATTTATATGCCTTCAACTCATTACACACCTGACTTTAACCAAGGATCACCAAGGCAACGAGGATGATTCTCTACACATATCCCTTGTGCTTTATCTCCATCTTTGGAAGCGGTTTTGCTGTTCCTTCCAACCTGATTATTTACACATGGATGTCAGTATTACTGTGGGACAGGTGGCCCACGCCTGTCCAAATTTAACTTTATATGGTCAGGCAACTTTGATGAAAGTAACAGAAAATGTACTGTTTTATGTTTATTGAATACCATTACAGCAGAAATACGGCAAAAACTGTATTCATCAGATTCACTAGGCTTAGAGTAAAGTGAATCTACACTCTATCTGCAGTGCTTATCACTATTTTGGTTTTATTTTATTTTAAACCTCCTTTGTTCTTCCTCTTTCTTCCTTTCAATTAAGTTGCTATTGTTAAGTGGCCAGTGATACGTACTTATAGAACGATCCCCTTAAAATAGACTGTAAAAAAAAATTACTGTAAAAGCATATTGAAAAACAAAATTAGAAATCAAGTGATTAAGTAACTGAACTTTTAGGTGATTTAGGCAACTGTGGACGGATGTGCAAATTTTCCTGTAATGGAAACAAAATAAACTCAGATACTTAAGGCCAGCATTCCTTTTAGTTTCCTCTTGTATTTTTTTTTGAAGGATAAATAGATTTTTGGAGTTCTCCCTGTGGCACAGTGGGTTTAAGGATCTAGTGTGGCCACATCTGTGATGTGGATCACAGTTGTGGCTTGGTTTATATCCCTGGCCTGGGAACTTCCGTACTCTGTGAGGGCAAGAAAAAAAAAAGGGGGGGATTTTTTTGTAAAGGGGTTGTAATTGTTATTTTAAGAGCCATGAATATTTCAGCCACCATGGGTCCCTTTGAAAATGTATCTTTCATGAACTTTACCTGTTTACCTAGTTTATCTGCTTACCAATGTCCTCCCCAGGTGTCCTGGGACCTTATAGAGAATTTGCCTGTCTGAATGCAGCCCCTAGGCACTCAGTACAAGGTCCTGTTTGAGGAGATGTGAGATTGATTTCCAGTTATCTTGGTCCTTATTTTTGCTTGAAAGTTTTCTTTATTAGCATAAAACTTATGAAGTTTCATCAAGAAGACTCTTTTAGAATATAGAAAGGGAATTTCCTGTGGTGGTACAGTGATAATGAACCCAACTGGTATCCATGAGGATGCAGGTTTGATCCCCACCCTTGCTCAGTGGGTTAAGTATCCGGCATGGCCATGAGATGTGGTGTAGGTCACAGACATGGGTCAGATCCCATGTTGCTGTGGCTGTGGCATAGGACCACAGCTGCAGTTCTGATTTAACCCCTAGTCTGAGAACTTCCATATGCTGTGGGTGTGGCCTTAAAAAGCAAAAATAAAAAAAGAAGAAGAAAAATGGAAATAGTTCTAGAGTGTCAGAGCTGTAATGGTCTTAAAGTGTACTTTCTAATTCTCATTTCACATGTGGCTTGCCTAATAGCATCAGAGCAGACTAGAACAGTCATTCTTAATTCTTTCTTCTTCCTCCTAGAATAGTAATGATAGTGATTTATTTTGGAGTTGACATATGTGTGTGTGTGTCTTTCTGCACCTATAATGCTCATGGCCCTGTTGAATTAGGTTAAACAAATAATAGCCATACTTTATAAACAAAGAAACTAAGGCTTTAGATTATGAGCATAGTTTGAACTCAAATATTCAATCTGCATGCAGTTCTGTGCTATTTTACATATTAATCTGCTCCAAAGAAGTTTTGAGATGCACCTCTCTGGCAATCATTATGCATCAAATTAAAAACTTGGAGCCAATTACATTAAAAAAGCGCTGTTGACACCTGAAAAGACAAAAGCAAGAAGATGCAAATACTTTCATCTAGGGAGAAATTATGTCAAAATCACTAATTCAGTACATGTAACTCTGGAAAATTGTACTGGATCAAGAAAGAAAACGAGTAAAGAAAAATTATGGTATATCCCAGAAAAGAACGATGGATTGATCACAACACACACGTCAAAATGTTAGATATAGGATCTACCTCTTAGCCACTATTTGCTCTTCTTTGGGGGAATGCTACTGTGCTTTTTTCCCCAGGAAACCAGGTCTCCAAGCCCAGCCTCCGTGCTTCAGGTTGGACTCCATTCCCTCTTGGGTGGACAGGCCGTTTCCACTGATGGACAGGCCAGAACCTGTCACAGCATCTTCTTCTCCTGGCTCTAAAGATTGATTTAAGGATAGCAATGTGATTCAGATAGGATTAAAGACACAAGAAGATCACAGGAGAGACTGGATTAAGATGGCGGAGTAGAAGGACTGGAGCTCAACTTCTCTCCCCAAAAAAACGGCAAAACTACAACCAAATGCCAACTAACCTTCAACCAAATGGACTGTAAACTTCCAAAAAAGATACTCTGCTCCAGAAGACAAAGCGGAGACCACATCAAGAGGTAGGAGGGGTGATTACGTGATAGAAGCAACCCCATACCTCCCGGGTGGGAAGCCCCACAGACTGGAAAGTAACTGCATCACAGAGACTCAGCTACAGCACTGAGAGTTCTGAGTCCCACGTCAAAACCCCACGCCTGGGGATCAGGCACAGGGAGAAAGAGCCCCCAGAGCACCTGGCATTGAAGGCCAGGGGGGCTTGTATGCAGGAGCTCCACAGGACTGGGGGAAACAGAGACCCCATCCTTGAAAGGCACACGCAGACTTTCACGTGCACTGGGTCCCAGGGCAAAGCAGTCTCCATAGGAATCCGGGTGGAACCTGACTGCAATTCCTGGAGGATCTCCTGGGAAAACAGGGGTGACTGTGGTTTGTGGTGGGGGAAGGGCATTGGAGATGAAGCTCTTGGGGGACATTCAGCAGCCTGCTTTTCTCTGGAGGTGGCCATTTCTGGGAAAATCTGGTCCCTCCCATCAGCACTGAGAAGCCCCAGGCCAAACAACAATTCAGGTGGGATCTCAGCCCCACCCATTAGTAAACAGGCTGCCTAAAGACCCCTCAGGCACACAGCCAGCCTCTAATCTCATCCAGAGACAAAGCCCCATCCATCAGAGGGAGAGGAATCAACCACACCTACCAGTGAGCAGGCATCATTCCCTTCCATCAGGAAGCCTACAGCAATCCCCTCCATACCAACTTTAGCCACAGTGGAGGCAAACACATGAACTAAGAGAGGCTACAACTCAATTGTCGACACAAAGGTCACCACACCAAAAACCTACAAAAATGAAAAGACAGAAAACTATAACTCAGATAAGGGAGAAAGAGAAAAGCCCAGAAAAACAGCTCACTGATGAGGAGATTACCAGCCTCCCAGAAAGAGACTTTAGACTGTTGATGCTGAAGATGATGCAAGGCATCAGAAATAAACTGGAGGCAAAGATTGATTATTTACAGGAAACAATGAGCAGAGAAATACAAGCTGTAAAAATTAAACAAGAAGAGATGCAAAATACAATAACTGAAATAAAAAATTCTTTGGAAGCAGCCAACAGTAGAATACAGGAGGCAGGAGAACGAATCAGTGAGGTGGAGGACAGATTAGTGGAAATCACTAATGCAGA
>PVHT020000283.1:2082135-2094636 GCA_004024745.2 Catagonus wagneri | reverse complement strand
GAGAAAAGAGATAAAAGATTGAAAGGAAATGAGCAGATTCTCAGAGAACTCTGGGATAATGTTAAACGCACTAACATCCATATTATAGGGGTGCCAGAGGTAGAAGAGAGAGAGAAGGGGACAGAAAAAATACTCAAAGAGATAATAGCCGAAAACTTCCCTAATATGGGAAAGGAACCACTCACTCAAATCCAGGAAGTGCAACGAGTACCATATAAAATAAACCCAAGGAGGAATACCCCGAGACACATATTAATCAAAATGACCAAAATTAAAGACAAAGAGAAAATATTGAAAACACAAGAAGATCACATCTAAGTTTCTGAGTAATAGCCTTGCTTCAGAGGGAGGGGAGTCATTCCTGACATCTATCCCTCTCAGAGAAGCCAAGTCTGGAAATGTTGCTGTCTCTGAGGAAGGGAGATGGAGAGAGACACCTCCCCACAGAGATGTGGTTTTAGACCCCAAATTAAGCCGCAGCTGAAGCTGTCTTTATTCTGGTATTTTTTACTTATTAAGACCAAAGAACTTAATTAGCTTTTTGCTTAAGGTAGATTTTTATCACTTAAAATGAAAGAGTTACCAGAGTTCACAGTGACTCTGTGGTTAATGAACCCGACTAGTATCCATAAGGATGCAGGTTCGATCCCTGACCCTGCTCAGTGGGTTAAGAATCGAGCATTGCCCTGAGCTGTGTGTAGGTTGCAGCCCACATTGCTGTGGCTGTGTTGTAGGCTGATAGCTGTAGCTCCAGTTGGACCCCTAGCCTGGGAACCTCCATATGCCATGGGTACAGCCCTAAGAAGACAAAAGACCAAAAAAAAAAAAAAAAGACCGTTATCATATTACATGGTTTAGTAAAACTAAAGACACCTGGGAGACATGGGCCAATCTTGAATCAGGAGATCTAGACCAGATCCAGCCACAGTGACACCACAGCTATTGTCACTGTTGTTATAATCACAATTCTATATCCTTATAAGAGGCAAATGGAATTGCTCCTTTAATTCTCTCAGCAGCTCTAATGCAAGTACAATTGCTATTCCTGTTTTCCAGATAAGATTAAATCCTGTCCCTTAACCACAGTGGTATACACACTAAAACTAGGTTTCTGAGAATCACTGTCAGTAATAAACCTATTGAATTGGATTCAGGGCTGTTTGGATACTTTGTACTCCTCCTTTAGGCATGTGTTCAATTTCTTCACTTCTAAGGCTTCTATCAGTTCTACCATGGTTCTGCTCCTTTCCCCTCTTTAGCCGAAAAGAATCTCTCTCTGTCGTCTAGGCTCATTTAGCACTTTGACCATCAATTAAAACCTAAATATAAATATATGTATAATATAAAATATTTAGTATGCATTCTAACAATATGTAATTATTAAAATATATATTATTTATTCATGTGTAATAATAAAATATATATTTTATTTGTATCTTTGTTTACAATTTTATATGTATTTTCAATTGTCTAAGAGTGAATCTTGGAGCCAGAAGACATTGATTGTTGTCATTGTTCCATAAGGGCTGGCCGGATGACCTTGAGTAAGCTATTTAAACCCTCTTGTCAGAAATACAGTGAAAATAATATCCAAGTCACAATATTACCTGTGAAGATTAGATAATTCAAGACAGAACTTTACAACCCGCAAAGTTCTCTGTAATATAAGGGATTATCATATTTTATTTTACCCACCATAGCACTAAAGCTCTGGATGTAGCTGGAGCTCAATAAATGTTGTGGAACTGAATTCAATTTAGGAGTGAGTGACAGCCTAAATAAGTAAGAAACGAGATAAGAATTTATTGTTGGTTTTGATGGCATCCTGCTTCTCCATACATGTCAGCTTTTCTTCTTTTACCTTCTTTCTTTCCATCTTCGCCTTTCCTTTTGTATTAAATATCCCTCTTTTTTTCCTCACTTCTAAGTTTTGATGCAAACTTCAGAGACATGTCAGAGGCACGTTAGTGATTTTCTAGATTGAACGGTTGGTAAGTCCGAGTTAAAGTTTGTAAGTTATTTCTTACCAGTCATGGAATGTGTTGATTGTCCGCAGATGTTGCCCTTAAGTATATTGATCTGTAGGGTAGGTGTCCTTGCCAAGAGAATGTAGTCCCATCAGTAGGCTTAGGATGGGAAATTAACTGCTGATGGCCATTAGTGCATTTAATGTACACCAGAGAACCCTATATAAACCAAGGGACTTCACCCCATTAACTTCTGCCACAAGCAGATTTTTATGATTCCTTTTGTAGTCCATCAGGATAATGCAGCATAAATAATTATCTGGACAAAGCAACTTCTAAAAGCTCTATTAATTCATCATAAGTACACATATGTGATGTGGTACATAGCATAGTTATCATTTCTAAACTCCAGATATTTTAGGCTTATTTGTAATTCTTCAGATCAGCTTCTCCCATGTCCAAATCTGCACAGTATTTATTCTAAAGATAACTGGTTAATGAAGGATGTTTTAAATATCAGCCCCATCTTACTGTTGACATGTTATTAGAAAAATGAGCCCTCTGGTGTCTCCCCCTTTAATGGGGGAGCTAGTCTTCAGTGTGCCACTCAGGGTTGTCTCATACTAATGCAGAAAGCAGAGGGCTTAAGGGCTTTCAAAACCTTTCATTTCTCCACTCACAGTCATGCTGGTCATTGAGCCAGGAAAGTTCTTGTTGAGATGTGCAAAACTTGATGTATAGCTGCAAACCAAAAATTTCTTGTACCTGTGTTTGAAGTGACCACGGCATGGAAGCGCTGGGCTCTAGCTCTAAAGTTTCCAATCAGAGGAAGGGGCCAGGGTTTGGAATGGAGCTGGCTTCCTTTGCATTTTTGCTCTCTGATTCTCTACCACTTTGTGGAGCTAGATCAAAGAGGATGTGGGACAAGGTCATTACTTTCTGTGATGCTTTCAATATATCAAAACAGGGTAAGCTTTCATGTGAAGTTCCCCACAAGGGACACTCTCTTTTATATCTAACCACCAGCTGTGAAATTGAGACTGGTCAGGAAGTCAGTGAAGAGGAAAACATTTTTGGAATGGCCATGGGAAAGAAGGGAATGAAGGGAATTACAACCCTTCTTCCTTTTGTCTTCCACAGCTTAAGGAAAAAAAAAAAAAAGATTTTTTACCTGTGGGCTGCATGAGGTGCCTACAGTATTGTTCCAGGAAGCATTGTGAGGATCATAGTCAAGTCCTAGTTATGCGTTTCCAAACAGCTAGCTTTGAGAACGTAATCAACTCCATGGCAATGGCCATCAAGTACCTGAGAAATGGATGATTCAAAAGGGGGATATTCAGGTGTTCCAGTCTTAGCTCAGCAGTAATGAATCTGACTAGTATCCATGAGGATGTGGGTTCCATCCCTGGCCTTGCTCAGTGGGTCAAGGATCTGGCATTGCTGTGGCTGTGGTGTAAGTAGGCAGTTACAGCTCTGATTCAACCCCTAGCCTGGAAACTTCCATGTGACAGAGGTGCGAACCTAAAAAAAGGGGATGGGGTGAGACTTTTGCCATTGGCTGTCTTTCATATCCTAAAAATAGCCTTGAAACAATTTCTTTTATAAGACCTACTATTTTGGTAAGTTGTCATAAGAACATGAAAAAATATTTTTTTAATTTTTGTTCTCTCTTGCTACTCCAGGGCCTATAATAGCTAGCATAAAATGGCACTTTGTAAATAGATTTTGATCAATTTGCAACAAAAACACTAGAGAGAAGCAGCTCATTTCAGCTGCTTGCTTCTGAACTGCTCCAAAACACTTGGAGAAAAATTCGCAGAAATAAATCTGTCTTCTTTGCATCAAGCATTTATCAAGTACTTGTCACAAAATGCCAGGGATTAACTAATGGACATTTAACAAAATATTTTCTTTTAGTTATACCATGTAAAGAGTTAAACAGGAGTTCCTCTTATGGCTCAGCCGAAACGAATCTGACTAGCATCCATGAGGATGCAGACTGGATCCCTGGCCTCACTCAGTGTGTTAAGGATCTGGCGTTGCTGTGGCTGTGGTGTAGGCCAGAGGCGGCAGCTCCTGATTCGACCCTTAGCCTGTGAATCTTCACATGCTGCAGGTGTGGCCCTAAGAAAGACCAAAAAAAAAAAAGAAAAGAAAAGGAACAAGAAAAGAGTTATACAATCTTCTTTTTCAAAGGAGAAATTGCATTATGACTTTCTACTAAATCTTATCTGAATAATGAGTTTTCCTTATCAAGATTTATCACTGTTGTTGGCTTGGTTTAACAAGAGGGTTACACCTTCTACTTTGAGTGGTCATTTAGTGTAATAGTTATAAGTTACAAAATTGAACGCAAAGTGGAGAGTAAACTGAACCAAAATTAGCATTAATTCTGCTTGTTATGGAGCTTCTCAGATTTAACAATGTATGACTTATGCGAGGAAGGGTTATGAAAAAATATTTTTAACTTGACAAGGTACCTCTAAATATAACTCACCTTGCATAGAAATGCCCGATTTCCATAAACTTAATTGCTTTCTCTTTCTTTCTTTTCTTTCACTCCCTCTCAACTTCATATGATTCTTTTAAAGTGTGTTTTTCACCAAAGGCTGCCTACATTCTATTATTATTGCCTAGAAGCTTATAGTGAATGTCTCAAAATCTGTGTCTCTTGAAGCAGCATTTTTTTTTTCATAGCTGAATCTTAATAACTTGAGAAATCTGAAAAGTCTGAAGGTTACAATAAGCTAGATAAAGAGATCTGGCTTCATTTGTCCAGACAAATATCAGCTGTCCTCTGATGGCTCATTTTCCTCCTGTGATAAATTCTATAACGTGAGAGGTAAGTTCAGTCAAAAACTGGGAAGGCGTAACGAATATGGCTACCCACCCAGCATTTTGGTCTTGTTGCTGTTCAGGAGAACAGATTAAGTCAGCAGCCCTGATCACCAGGCTTGCATACCTGGCTTGCTGTTTGAACAGTATACTATTTATGACATCCAGGACCAGGTGGCACCAATGTCGAATCCCCCTAAGCTCACTTCATTGCACAGTGTGGCTGTGGTTCCCATTCCCTGCAGCCAACAGATGTTTCTAGAAGGAGGGAAAAGATGAATCAAAACTATCCTCAAGGTTCCCTCCCTGTACATTAAGGTCTGTTGCCTATATCTTCTCTCTCCCTTAGCACTTCACACAATTATATTCAAAGAGTCTACAGTTAACTCAGCCTTGTAACTCCCAAAGCTCTCAAAGGTTTAGAGGAATTCATTTAAAATAGGATTGAACTCTGCTTCTTATTCATTTATGTGGAGACAAGCATATTCTTTGCAGACTTAAGGCACTGGATAGTGATTGGGTCTTCTGAAAATAAATAGAGTAGGCAAAAGATATTTCCATTCTTTTCTAGACCAACCTCAAATAAAAAGTTGAAATGATTGTGTAATACACATGTTAGAAATATTCTATTTGCTTTGGGTTGATACACAATGTATTGGAATCAAAATCCAAAAAATCTGCTTTTCTAATATCCTGTGTAGAGGCCTTATTCCACATATTCATGAAAACAATTCATCAAAAAGGACAATGCTGATTTGTTTCTTCTTCCCATTCTAAGATCCAACAACTTGTCTCTCTCTGGCCACTTTCATCAACTTTGTACTCACCAATATAATCCCTCCCCTCATCAGTGCAAGACTCATGTTGTTATTTATTTATTTATTTGGATTGAATTATTTGAATGAATATGCCCATTGTCTTTAAATCAGCAACTGTAGTAAATTGGTTGATGAGGAATATTAGTTACAATGGCTGCCATTTAAGGAAAGGTATTAAACACCTCTGGAACAAGAAAATTACAACAGAATAAAAGATTCTGGTAATTTCTTAAACTTTTAAAGACATGCTAAATAATTTTCTGATTAAGATATAGGGAAATTTTGGAATCCCCACTGTGGCACAGCAAGTTAAGTATCTGGTGTTGTCTCTGCAGTGGCTGGGGTCACTGCAGAGGCGTGGGTTCCATCCTGGGCTTGGGAACTTCCGTATGTGGCAGGTACAGCCCAAAAAATAAGAGAATGTTTTTAAAACAGATCAATAGAAAGATTACCTTGGTCTGGGATATTTTATTTATGACATATATAATCACATATGAGTAAAAATCATAAGTTGATTTTTCTATGCTATGATTTTAGCTTAAATAATGACATGAAGTCAAAAAAACAAATGTAATCATAGGAAAAGTCAGGAAAAAAGTCAGACATGGATATTAAATTTATTTTTAAGGTATATCCAAGGGAAAATTCAATACCGTATGCTCTCCTATAAAGTGGGAGTGAGGTCAGTGACCTCTTAACATATCTCTTTAAAAATGGCTGCCCCATTACAACTTTTTCCAACAATAATAGCTAACAAATGTGTTGGAGCAAAAGAATAAATCATTCACATATTGTTTTAGGTTACCTAATATTCTGTGTATAGAACTGTAAAAAGTAAATAAATAAGTAAAAAGCAAACATCTTTTCATCATTATAGCCTAGCTATCACACAAAATAAATTTTTAGTATTGGTTAGTGATCAATAGAGTCCTCTTTAGGTAGTAAGTATTATTACTAAATACTTTTCAAACATTGTCTTACTTAATCCCTGACATAGGCATTATCAGATACCTCATTTGCACGTGCAAATATTGAGCTACAGAGAGGTTAAATGAATCAGGCAATGTTACAGAGCTAATATAAATGGAAGGGAACTCCAAATTGAAGTTAGTTTAAAGTGCCCAGCTAAGTGTTCTTGTTGTGGCTCAGCAGGTTAAGAACCTGACATAGTGTCTGTGAGGATGTGTGTTTGATCCCTGGCCTTGCTCAATAGGTTAAGGATCTGGCGCTGCTACAAACGGTGGTGTAGGTTGCAGATGCGGCTTTGATGCTACATTGCTATGGCTAATGGCTGTGGCCTAGGCCAGTAGCTGCAGTTCTCCGACTTGACCCCTAGCCTGGGAAGTTACATATGCTGCAGATGCGGCCCTAAAAAGATAAAAAAAAAGCACCCAGCTAAACCACTATTCTGACCACTATTCATCACCTGGTACTTGTCTCATTGATACCATGACATGAACAGGGGCACATGGCTCTGCTCACATTCCTCTATAAACATTCTCAGTGGAGCTTAGCATGAGCACACAATAAATGCTCAACATTCAGAACTGCAGTAGAAAATTTTTTTTTCCTTTTGTCATTTCAGGGCCGCACCCGCGGCATGTGGAGTTTCCCAGTCTAGGGGTCTAATCAGAGCTGTAGCCACTGGCCTATACCACAGCCACAGCAACACAGGATCCGAGCCGCATCTGCGACCTACACCACAGCTCACGGCAACGCCGGATCCTTAACCCACTGAGCAAGGCCAGGGATCGAACCCGCAACCTCATGGTTCCTAGTGGAATTCGTTAACCACTAGGAATGCCACGATGGGAACTCCAGAACTGCAGTAGAAATTAAATAGGTCCCTTTTCCGGAGACTGACTTGAACAGCTAGTGTCACTAAGATGGGAGTATTTTACAAAGCACATGCTCTTATCATTTTCAAATGCTTAAAGTGGGCATGGAAAATCAACTTGGAAAAGATGCCTAACTATGGCTTTCTTGGAAAGCAAAGCAACCTAGCACACAAACCTGCCAGGGGAAGAGTGTCTGCCCTGGGCAGACAGTGGAATCAGGAATCAAAACTGTGAAAAAGTTGCATTAGGTGAAGCCGTGCCCTAAAGCCCAGGGTTTGACATGGCCAGACAAAAAGGATCAGAATAAATCTTTTTTCTCACATTCCGATATAAATTGGCACCTGTATCATTGCTTTTAGAAAAAGAAAACTCACCAAATTAAGATGGGTTAAAGACAGAGCTGAAATAGCCAAAGGAGTCTTTGGTCCATAGCAATGACAATAAGTAACCATTACACAAATTAGTACTTTTTCTTAATCTTTCCATTGGAATGGCAGATCATTGGTTAGTTGTCCTTTGCTGTTTTCTCTTTTCCCTTTTTTTTTTTTTTTTTAATGGCTGTACCTTTGGCATATGGAAGTTCCCATGCCATGGACTGAATCTGAGCTGCAGCTGTGACTTACACCACAGCTGTGGCAAAGCTGGATCCTTTAACCCACTGTACTTCTGAAGCTATTTGCTTCTGAGGCTGCAATTGGATTTTTAACCCATGTGCCACAGTGGGAACTCCTAGCCATTTCTTAGTTTAAAGGAGGCATTGGTAAGGAGGCATTGGTACACTTACGAGGAGCCCCTGATGTGAAATGTTAGGCCGTAAATGTGAACACTTGCGTATTGGTTGTTGGACACATGTGTCTAAGCTGACGGCAGTTAACCCATCCCCCTTCACACAGTAATTAAAGTTGATAACAGAAATGAAAGCAAGGCCTAATAAAATAATAAGTCTAAGGAATCTGTTCTTATATAGCATGCATCAGCTTCAGCACAGCCAAATTAGAACACAATGTGGTCGCACCTAACAGAGTCAGAAACTCGGTAGAGCAAAAAATTCTTTTTGAATTGGGTTTGAATAATCCAGTATCAGTGATAATGAAAAATGATTAACTGACTTAGTTATTTCTTCTCATTTTCATTTACATTCTCAATGATAATACTGGACTTCTATTTGAAATAAAAACTCCTAGTATTATCCTAACGTATATTTCTTTGCTTCATAGGGAATGGCAAAAGCCAAAATTTTATATACTGCCAGCTCTCCATATCTGTGGATGCAACCAACTGTGGATCAAAAATGTTAAAAGAAAAAAAAACAGAAAGCTCAAAAAAAGCAAACCTTTAATTTGCCACATGTAGGCAACAATTTATATAGCATTTATATTTTATTTGTAACTTTTTTTATAACACAAATTGTATTAGGTATCATAAGTAATCTAGAGATGACAGTATATGGGATGGTGCATGCATTTTATATGCAAATATTAAACCATTTAATGTAAAGGACTTCAGCTCTGAAGATGTTGATATCTGCAAGATGTGGGAAGGGGGAGGTAAGAGGTGAGAGGTGAGGTAGCTGTGGGCTGGGGGGCAGTCCTGGAACAAATCACCCATAGATAGAGAGGGGGACTGTATATAACTTTTGCCGTAATCATTTTACAGCAGAAATTCAACTTTAATGGACCCGTTTTAAGTAAAATTTTCATTCAAGGCATGTCAGGCTCACCCTAATATAACACTCTAGCCTTCATGACATCTCACAGTTGTTGATCAATATGGCAGAGTCATACATGCAGACTAATGAATGATCACCGCTATTGTTCTTGGGGACTTTATATCCTTTCTGCTTTACTTTAGAACTCACACAAGGGGCTTTGGGTGATACCGTTTTACCTATGGTATCTTATATTTTTATAAGATCCCAAAGATCTAATTTTATCCTAGAGGGTAAGTTTTTCAGGAGGTGTTAAAATGTCTGAGAAAGACTGATGGAACACTTGGCTGAAAGGACCTTTCTCTGCTGTGCTTAGAACAAGTTTATATGGGTTACATTCTGCATTGGTGTAGTCTTTCTACTGTGCCGTGGATCCCTGGCCACCACTGTCTACTCCAGCTCTGCTTGAGAGTTTTCATGATAGCATGAGGTTGTTTACTAAAAAATGCATATTGCTTCATTGCGTTTTTCACAGTGCTGAGGGTTTTCCACTGAGATCTTATTGTACCTTGGAAAAAAAGGAAATGGATGTTTGTATGCTATCTCCTACCAATTTCTCATACTTTCTAATGACAGAAAGTTGCTTTATAACTTCATAGCACACCTGGTCACCTTAAGTGAATTCCTTTAGCTTTATGAAAGGGGCCTGATTGATAGGTCTACTGAAATTTTGTTATTTTTTTTTGCCTTCATCGATTCTTTTTATTTTTTTTTAACTTAATGGATTTTATTTCAATTATAGGTGTACATCAATTATCACAAGTCAAATTGATAGGTTTTGTGTCCGAAACACACAGTGCATTCCCCAACCCCCCAGATTGTCTTATTTGAAAAATCAAGGTTTTCCAAAGTCTGTGAGTCATTGTCTGTTCTGCAGAGAAGTTCGTTATGTCTTTTTTGTTTCCACATGTAAGCGGTAGCATTGGGTGTTGCTGTCTAATTGCCTGACTGGTTTCACTTCGCATGATAATTTCTAGGTCCATCCATGTTGCTATAAATGTTGGTAATTCATTCCTTTTCATGGCTGAATAATATTCCATTGTATGTATGTACCATATTTTTCCTATCCACTCCTCTGTTGATGGGCATTTTGTTTGTTTCCATGACCTGGCTATTGCATAGAGTGCTGCAATGAACAGTGGAGTATATGTGTCTTTTCGAGTCATGGCTTCCTCTGGATAGATGCCCAGGAGAGGAATTGCTGGATCAAATGGTAATTCTATTTTGAGTTTTTTGAGGAATTTCCATACTGTTAGGTCTACTGAAATTTGCACTCTAAGGAAAGTTATTAAGTTTTCCTCCATCTTGACCTGATGTCTGCAGGTAAGCATGCCTGTAAGAAGCCATGAAGTAAATCAGAGTTAACCTTTATTCAATAATTCAATAAATGGCATTGAAGGCCTTACAGAGTCATCACTATGCTGGATACTGAGTTTATCTATTCTCATGTTTCCTATGGTCTAGTGGGGAAAATAGTTATGAAACAAGTCATTATACTTCTGAGTGCTTAATTACAATGTTCATGGCTGGAAGGAAAGATAAATTTAAGAAGGGTTCCTCTGAATGGTGCTGCTGGTTAGGAAAGGATTCTTTTGGGGGGTGATGCTTAATCTGGGCCTCAAGGATAGTTTGGAGGAGGAAAGATGCTCTTACGGACAGGAAGAATATGCATATATAAAGACCTAGTGGCGGCAGGCACAGGTGAAGAAAGACTAGAACACAAAGTCTTAGGTATCCATGCTTTTTTTTTCCCCCTCTTATGCTATTCTGAAACTTCTCCACTGGACTCCGAGACTTCCATCAAGGCACTCTCATCTGTGAGCAATCGTAGAAACTCGTGTTCCTTGTTGGGGAGGTGGAAGAAAATTCTGACACTGCCATGTTGGTGATGTCACTCTAGCCTTTTCCAAGTCTTGCTATACTCTTTTTATCTTCCTGACGGTAAGAAACCACTGAACTATTTCACATCAAAGCTTCTCAGACAGGATCTTCTTTACAACTTTTACTAATAAGAGATCTGTGTTTCTGAGTTACTTTACTAGTGAGGTAATACCAAGCAAAATTATCTTTGGCTCATCCCTGTGTTAATTGAAATCACTAGAGCAGCATTTTGGGCATAGGGTTGACTTTGGAAAGTGAATATTCATGGAAGAGATATAACATATCTCCTTCAGTTTTAGTTAAAAGAATCTAGCTTTAAAATACTTTGAAAAAAATTGTAGATGTTCACTCTGAATGATCCCAGTCTTTGTGACTATTTAACCCTCTCTGTCCCAAACTTCATAAAGGTTCTTTTGCAACTTGCAGAAGGACTGTTAGGGCTTGAAAGTTAACAATAGAATAAGACAAAAGAAAGTTTCTTACAAATGTGTATAGAATGGAACTCCAGAGAATATATATGCTACAACACTTCTCATTAGATACTGATGAGTGATTAAAGAGGGTACAGAAATCAAAGAGTCACAGAAACTCATTTCTAGTATTCCACAATGAATGCCATATTCTATGACACAAATGAACTAAGCCTTCCCAAAAATGAAATCTCTCTGAGATTTTGGGTCTGCATGTTGAATTTCTCTAAAGCCTTTGGATGTTTTCTGACTAGTCCATTCATGGGCACTATTTGGATATGTTCTCAAGCTAGATATTCATAGTTCTCATTTCCTTCACTCCAGTCTGCCAGGCATAGGGGAACCAGCCAGCCCAGTGTTTAGTCATGCCTCTTCAGTGGGTTTTGTACAATCCTCTTCTCCATTCTGCCTAATAACATATTAAAATTTTACTCAATCTTAAATGCAGCTCGGAAATCAAAGGACCATGTAAGCTTTCCTCCGTTTATAATGCCAATCAATTGTAGCCTTCAAGCAATTATTGACTAATTAATAGCTATCCTTGGGAAAACAGAGAACTTATTGGGGGGCTTATATGTAGAATTAAAGCTAGCTGCCTCCACATAATTCTACTGGGGTAGAGCCAAAACAAATAAGTTCTAAGATACTGTGTGAAGTTTGTGAACATTATTTGATAATAGTTTATAAGGGGAAAAGAGAGATACCTTGCTGAATTCCTTGTTTGTGATCTATTGATTTGATCCCCTGCCTTGCAATTATGCTTTTGGCAAAAATCCAAAGTTTTCTTTTTTTTTTTTTGCCTTTTGTCATTTTATGGCCGCACCCGCGGCATGTGGAGGTTCCCAGGCTAGGGGTCTAATCGGAGCTGTGGCCACTGGCCTGCGCCGCAGCCACAGCAACGCAGGATCCGAGCCGCGTCTGCAACCTACACCACAGCTCACGGCAACGCCAGATCGTTAACCCACTGAGCAAGGGCAGGGATCG
>PVHT020000283.1:2015358-2081135 GCA_004024745.2 Catagonus wagneri | reverse complement strand
TTTTTTTTTTTTTGCCTTTTGTCATTTTATGGCCGCACCCGCGGCATGTGGAGGTTCCCAGGCTAGGGGTCTAATCGGAGCTGTGGCCACTGGCCTGCGCCGCAGCCACAGCAACGCAGGATCCGAGCCGCGTCTGCAACCTACACCACAGCTCACGGCAACGCCAGATCGTTAACCCACTGAGCAAGGGCAGGGATCGAACCCGCAACCTCACGGTTCCTGGTCGGATTCGTTAACCACTGCGCCACGACGGGAACTCCTAAAGTTTTCTTTTTGATATATATTTTCTGCAATAAAATACCATAATTCTCTGAAAGTACTTTAAATACCATGCTTTATTTAAAAAAAAAGTAAAATGTGGAATTCTATCCCAAGGTCTATTTGTACGAAGTTATGTCTAGATCCACCTTGGCTTAAATACAATATGTTATATTCTTTTATATATTTTAATTTGTATTAAAATTTAATTTGTTTTCATTTTCTTAAGTCAAGCTATATGTCAACATTATCATGTATAAGAATAACTCAGGACCTCAAAACCATTAGCCTGAACAATGACAAGGCTATACATTATGGATATTCATAATTCCTTTTCTTTTTTTTTAATCAAAGTATAGTTGATTTTTAATTTGAGTTAATTTCTGCCGTACAGCAAAGTGATTCAGTTATACATATATATATACATTCTTTTTTAATACTTTTTCCATTATGATTTATCATAGGACATAATATTTTTCTGTGTTATACACTAGGGCATTGTTGTTTATTGTCTCAATATGTAATACCTTACATCTGCTAATCCGAACCTCCTACTCCACTCCTTCCCCAACCCCCTCATATATTCTTTTATAATTAGCAAATTATCAAATGTTTTAGGATACTGAATATATGTTCAGCCAATAATTAGGCCCTGTAAGGGGTGAAGAAAGTCTATAAACAATTTTTCTGTGCCAAAGAAATTGAGAATATGGTGAGGATAATGTTTCTTTAACAAGCTAGTCATAATTTTGTATTTCTGGAGACTAGTGTTAGCACAAATATACTTACTTTCCGAGACCTGTTCTGTCTCTGTGAACAAGGAGCAAATGTTGAATGTGTAGAGATCAAGTTTTGCAGCTGTGATTCTTGAAATATTTAAGCAGTGGTACAGCATGGGGATGTGCCATCAGAATGGATGTGGTCATCAGCAATTCAAGGGGTCTCACCAGCATGCTGATTTCCTGGGCCCCCAGCAGTAGCCCTGATATCTGTGCTAAGCACAGAGTAAGTGCTAGATAAATACTTCTGCTTAATTAAGTTCTGCAAATCAAGATACACAGATAAGTCTTTACCATCTCTGGGTAATGAAAGAGGAGTTTATAATCTAAGAGTTGCACTTTTTTTTTTTCCCAGTTAGAACACCATTAAGCTATTAGAGTAATGGATTACACACTGTCGATTACAAGTAGATAAATGTCTTCAAATAGGCTGTTCTTTTAAAATCAATAGTGAACCCAATTCAGGCAGCATGGAAAATACTCTAGAGTTATCAAAAATGTTGATGTTTTAGCCAAGCTTCCAAAAGAAGATTTATTTTTTATTTATGGAAAATTCCCCCAATTGCTTCAAATTGAATGTGTTAGAGAAAAAAAAAAAAAAAACATTGATTCTGTCAAGAAACCAAGCCCATTTAGTACTAAGCTTCTGTGACCTAAAAGGTCACAGCATTCAATGTGTTTCTGAGGTTTTTATAATTAAAAAAAAATACATGTTCATTATAGGGAAAATGAAATACATTTAATTCTTAGAGGATAAAAGTATCAATTTAACTACCATGAGTATGTAAGTACCGCTAACATTTTGGTGTATAGCCTTCCACCCTTTTAAATACAAACTAAAATAAATCAAAATGAAATAAAACAAAAGTCATAAACAAAACTGCTTTTTATATCTTATATTATGAACACAACATACAACATAATTCTCATTGGCCATATAAAATATAGTTATGAAACCCTATTTCCAAAATTTTCACCTTTAAACACAAGACTTCATTATTCATGTTTTCTTACTTATGTGACCAGTAATTTCTTAAAGTAAATTCAAGAAAATACAATCAGTTGGTCAATGTGTGTACATATCTTTAAAGTCTACACTGTACTTTGCCAAATTACCCCGATCCCGTTCTCAAACATCTCACAGGTAGCTCTGTAGTCACTGGAAGATGAGGTGATCACACTCAAATGGTACTTGAGGGAAAATAAATGGAAATACATTTTCATTTCCTTGCTGAGTTTAAAAACAAATATGCTTTAGTCTTTTTTTTTCTATTTCCATCTGTGCCATATTTTAATATACAATAACAAAAGGAACATGTTGGAGATAAGAATTGAGGCCCCAATTTTTCCAACTACCATTTTCAGTTTGAATCTGGAATTGAAACAATCACCCCCAAAATAACCAGATCCATAGTTCTCTAGGGCACTGCAGAAGTAACTTGTTCCAGAGAAAGGTAGGAAGTCTTGTGGTTTCATTTCATATAATTATTTGGCCATTTCCTCTTCTGTTCTTCAGGGTCCTTGGTCAAAACTAGTTCAAAAAAGACCTGGTAATCTGTTTGGGGACCTGTGTGCTAGAAGACAGATGCCACCAGTTAGTTTCCTAGTAGAATTCATGCTGCAAACCTCCCTTTACTCCTCCTTTCTCCCAGCCAAATTGTATAAACATTGACTTTGTCATTGGGGTGAGCAGAATAGAACTAGAGTTAAAACCTAGACATTGGGTTCTTTGGCAGAAATAAAGACATAAAAGTGGGAAAAAAGATAGTGTCTTTATACATCTGATCGTTTGAATTGTTTAATAATACATTTCTTTAAATGATTTTTTTTCTATTATAGTTAGTTTACAGTGTTCTGTCAATTTTCTACTCTACATCAAAGTGACCCAGTCACACATACATATATACATATTTTTCTCACATTGTCCTTCATCATGTCCCAATATAAGTGACTAGATATAGTTCCCAGTTATACAGCAGTATCTCATTGTTTAACCATTCCAGAGGCAAGCATTTTCATCTATTAAGCCCAGATATCAGTCCATCCCACTCCCTGCCCCTCCCCCTTGGCAACCACAAGTCTGTTCTCCAAGTCCATGAGTATCTGTTCTGCGCCATATATTAGATTCCAGGTATAAGTAATATCAGATAGTATTTACTTTTCTCTTTCTGACTTGCTTCACTTAGTTTGAGAGTCTCTAGTTCCATCCATGTTGCTGCAAATGGCATTATTTTGTTCCTTTTTATGGCTGAGTAGGATTCCATTGCATATATATATACCACATCTTCTTAATCCATTCATCTGTCAATGGACATTTAGGTTGTTTCCATGTCTTGGCTATTGTGAATAGTGCTGCAATGAACATACGGGTACATGTATCTTTTTCAAAGAAAGTTTTTTCCGGATACATGCCCAAGAGTGGGATTGCTGGCTCACATGATAGTTCTATATTTAGTTTTCTGAGGTACCGCCATACTGTTTTCCATAGTGGTTGTGCCAATTTACATTCCCACCAACAGTGTAGGGGGGTACCCTCTCCAGCATTTGTTATTTATGTACTTGTTAATGGTGTCCATTCTGACCAGTGTGAGGTGGTACCTGATTGTAGTTTTGATTTGTATTTATCTAATAATTAGTGATGTTGAACATTTTTTCACCTGTTTATTGGTCATCAGTATATCTTCTCTGGAAAAATGTTGTTGGTTTTTTGGATGTTGAGTTGTATAAGTTGTTTGTATATTTTAGAGAGTTAAGCACTGTCAGTTGTATCATATAAAACTATTTTCTCACATTCTTCAGGTTGTCTTTTTGGTTTTTGTTTTTTACAATTTCCTTTGCTGTGCAAAAGCTTGTCAGTTTGATTAGGTCCCATTGGTTTATTTTTTATTTTATTTCTGTTGCCTTGGGAGTCTGACCTAAGAAAACATTTGTACGGTTGATGTCAGAGAATGTTTTCCCAGTTTTCCTCTAGGACTTAATATATTAAAGGATGAATTTTATTTCTACCATCAAGGATCTATTTATTGAGATTCAGGACAATATTACTATATCTAGGTTTACCCCTTCACCAAAATAATCAAAGTGGCTTATTCAATCATGGGTTCATGGCTGGGTCTACAACTACATTTCATACATTTATACATTTATTTATTTATTTATTTATTTATTTATTGCCTTTTTCAGGGCCACACCCACAGCTTATGGAGGTTTACAGGCTAAGGGTAGAATTGGACCTGCAGCTGCCAGCCTACGCCACAGTCACAGCAACGCGGGATCCGAGCCACGTCTGTGACCTACACCACAGCTAACAGCAATTCCAGATCCTTAACCCACTGAGTGATGCCAACGATTGAATCACATCGTCATTGATCCTTTGGATCCTAGTTGGCTTTGTTAACCACTGAGCCATGAAGGGAACTCCCATACAACTACGTTGTATGTATTTAAATCATCTTATAGAAAATATTTTTTCACTACCCCTAGTGTCTCATCCAAAACAGTCTTAAATCTTGAAATTGGCCCAAGCTTCTTCTCAGAAATCCACTTTCCCACTTACTGAGTTTTTCAGAAGCCATTGTCCAGACAGATTTTGAAAAGGCACAAGCCAGAAATTTGTGCAGTAAATAAACGGATTGTTCACGTGGTGCTCTCTACAGTGTTTCCCTACCCAAAACTACATCAGCAGCAAGCACTCACTAATGCCCAGGACACAGTTTGTTTAAGTTAAGACTTTCGATTGAAGCCTTTTATCATGAAATTCCCTTTTTAAATGGAAATATGCAGTTTCACCTATTATCTATTAATTGTTTACACTTGTATATTTTGCTCCTTTCTCCTTTTCATTATTTTTTAGAACTTTTGTTATAGTTGATTTACAGTGGTCCCTCAATTTCTGCTGTACGGCAAAGTGACCAAGTTATACATACATATACATTCTTTTTCTCACATTATCCTCCATCATGTTCCATCACAAGTGATTGGATATAGTTCCCTGTGCTATACAGCAGGATTTCATTGCTTCTCCATTCCAAATAAAACAGTTTTCAGCTACTAACGCCAAACTCCCAGTCCATCCCATTCCCTCCCTCTTGGCAATCACAATTCTGTTCTCCATGTCTATGAGTTTTTTACTTTTCTGTAGACAGGTTCATTGGTGCCATATGTTAGATTCCAGATGTGAATGATATCATATGTTATTTGCCTTTTTCTTTCTGACTTACTACACTTAGTATGAGAATCTCTAGGTTCATCCATGTTGCTTCAAATGGCATCATTTTGTTCTTTTTTTATGACTGAGCAATATTCCACTGTGTATATGTACCACATGTTCTTAATCCATTCATCTGTTGATGGACAACCCAATTGAAAAATGGGCAGAAGACCTAAATAACATTTCTCCAAAGAAGACACAGATGGACTACAGGCACCTGAAAGACTGCTCAAATCACAAATTATTAGAAAAATGCAAATCAAAACTGGGACGAGGTACCACTTCACAGTGGTCAGAGTGGCTATCATTAATAAGTCTACAAATCACAAAATGCTGAAGAGGGTGTGGAGAAAAGGAAACCCTCCTACATTACTTTTTAGAACCATGATTAAACATCACTTTAATAATTAAGACCTGAATACATGAAGTATAACTTGTTATTAATGCATTGATCTTAATATAAATTTTTAATAATCTGTGATAGGGTTTTTCAACCCCCACACTCTTGATATTTGAGACTGGATAATGCTTTGCTGTGTGTGGGGCTGGAGAGAGGACTTCCTATGACTGTAGGATATTTAGCAACATCCCTGGTCTCTACCAACTATGTGACCATAGCTACCATCTCTTACTCTCTATAGGCCAATGGATTCAACCAGAAAGGGGTGATTTTTCCTCTCAGGGGATGTTGGGATGATGTGTGGACATATCTTGGAAGCATGAGCAAATTAAAGTACCAAAATGTACAAGCCTACAGTTCACATGTTATTGACTAACAAGTTCTTGCTTCAAAGAGAGTCATTTCTTTCTGGTATTTCTTTATCCATCACTAAAGAAGGCCAAGATCCCCCATAACTGAACCAAGCTCCTTTAGGGAATTCCTCTAGTTCTCAGCTGAATGATCTCTTGAAAGTTCTGATGGTCCCCGGAAGTGAGCTGTGGTTTAGTCCGTGCCTACTAAAATTTTGTCTTGGGTTTACGGGAGGTCATACTTGGATGCTTATTAAAACTGTTTCCCTAGAATCTATGTTCAAATCATCAAACCAAATGATCATTTTTTCTATTTAAGACATTAAATGTCCTTTTCCTAACAGAACTTACTCATTATAGACGTGTTTGTTATCCCTGCTGCTCTACAAAATGTTCAATATCACACACTCGTTTCAACGCATGCCTACTGTCCATTTAATTTTTGAGGAACCCTTCACTTGGGGATTCATCTTCCTCCAAATAAAAGTCCCCATTTTATCCTCCCATCATTACCTAACATTGTTTTTTAATAATATTTGCATTATAACTACCTATAGTCACATTTTACTGATTCTGTCCCAACTGATAGGAGATCATTTTTCAACCCCCACACTTGTAAAGGTTTAGATTTCTGGGTTAGATCTCTGATAACAATGAATTTTACATAGACATAAAACTGTTAGCAAAGGCAGGGAAGGATGTTAGACCTAGATGGTAGATGCAGAACCAGAGCTTCTGAGTTCCAAAGTTCAGCTATAAGAAATCTCATTCAAGAAACATTTCTTCTTTTTCATTCTTCTTTTTAAAGGCAGTAGATTTAATGCCAGTATTTTGATACATATCCAACCACTTCTAGAAGATTATAGCCTATATGGACTAGAACTCTTAGGGAATGGTATATGTTTTATAGCTATTGGCTTTAATTTGGATTACTCAGCACTTAACTTCTTTTTGGAATAAATCTAGAAGGTAACAGTCTCTCATTAACTTTATTTATAGTGTTCACCTAATAGTGACCTTCTTTCCAGGACAGCCTTCTACCCATACGAATGTCCAAGTAATAGAACTTAAATTCTGCTCCTGGATTGCAGGCATACTTACTCAGGAAACATATTTCCTGGGTTCAAGTAAACTGATCTGTGTGTTGCTCTTTCAAATGATAGTCTACATTACATCACCTCACTGGTGAGTTCAACAATGTTCTTAGAACACACTGAATCTGTAGAGACCATAGGAATCATTTAATCCAATAATTCCCTCAAATCTGATCTCTACGACAGCAGTATGGATTTCACTAGGAGCTTGCTGGGAAGGCAAGTTTTAGAGTCTAATAAATCACGAAATTAGGGGGTGGGACTACAGAGTAGTCTGTGTTTGAACTACTTCCCCACGTGGTTCTGATAGACACTGGGAACCAGTGATCTAACATTTCTCTTTTCACATTTGAAAAACTGAAACCTGGAGTCATAAAATGACCTGCCTAGAAACAGAAAATGGAGCTAGCTAGTTCTATTCATAATATCAGAATGAGAAGAAATTCAAATACTCTTTCAACTACACTCTACTGACAATGGGATTGCTCTCTGTACATACGTAGAGTTGAAACGCTTTAATTTTCAACAGCTAGCACCAAATTCCTCTTTCATGGCTACATTTTTGAGCTCAATACTCATTCCCTACTTAAATCTAAATGTCATAAGGCACTCAGGTGTCTCTGTGTTTGTTTTCTTCTCTTTCCTTGCTTGAATATTTAGTTGAACATCTAAGTACATCCAGCCACTTGTTAAAAAAGCATAGGTCTTCTTTCATATGGGGTTTGTGATTTTTTTTTCCTATTTGTTTCATCACATGCTTTCCTTTTGAATCTGAACCTCCACCAGCACCAAGAAAGACTTGGTGAAATTCTATTGTTGCCAGAAAAGTCAAGCTCAATACAATTCCATCTCCTCAAGTCAATTTGCAAAAGGCATCTTTGAAACAGCCTATGAAATTGTGAGCAAATGAAGTTTCATCTTGCTGTTAACAAGGTTGCCTTGCCAAATCTGTCAGTGCTGGAGCTGACCCTTTTGTGTTATATTGTCTGCTCCAGCTGGTGCTATTGGCTGTTAATCAGAAGTGTTTATACTTTTTCATTCTCACTTGATTTCCACTAGCCTGCCTGACTTGATATTCCGAGTTGGTTCATTACAGAGAATACTGTTGCAGCCCTACCTTGACGTTTCACTGTCAACCGGCAGTGATGGGTCAATATTCCTTCTACTACTCTTCACAAAGTAGAAAATATGCCATCACAGCAATCTGGTCCTTTAAGCTTTTGTTTGTTTGTTTGTTCAACGTTCCTTTTAGCTGCCAAAACTGGTCTAGAATTGAGAAGAAAGAAAAGGAATTATTACAGACCAAACCCTTGGCTTAGGGTGCTCAGAAATTAGCTGATGAAATACCAAAAACATTAGGAGGGTGAAGATCAAATCAGGAATCATGGAACCCGGAGTTCCCGCCGTGGCGCAGTGGTTAACGAATCCGACTAGGAACCATGAGGTTGCGGGTTCGATCCCTGCCTTTGCTCAGTGGTTAACGATCCGGCGTTGTCGTGAGCTGTGGTGTAGGTTGCAGACGCGGCTCAGATCCTGCGTTGCTGTGGCTGCGGCGCAGGCCAGTGGCTACAGCTCCGATTAGACCCCTAGCCTGGGAACCTCCACATGTCGTGGGTACGGCCATAAAATGACAAAAAGGCAAAAAAAAAAATAAGGAATCATAGAACCAATGTACTCTTTTCTACTCAGCACATTGACAACAAAGGGAAGAATCAATCCTTTGGGAAGAGTTTGCAGGAACTCAAAGCCTGTTATTGCTAATGATTTAATTTTTTAATATAGTTTTTATTTTTTCCCCATTATGCTTGATTTAGAGTGAGACATTGAGCAAAATGCTCTAGAATCTTCTCAACATTTTCATCTCTGTGTCATGCTTGTGAGCTTCTTTACTGGGTTGAAGGGCCATGAAAAAATTTCAGAGTTCCTGACTGTGTTTGGCTTCTAATAGCACTGAACCACTTGGATGTCCTTTCAATCATCAAGGACGATTTTTAATTCCTCCTCATTCTTTTTTTTAAATTGTTTTCCCAAGCAACATTATTAGCTACATGTTAAACATGACCTTGGGAAATGCACACAGTTGGAGTTCCCATTGTGATGCCATGGAAAGAATCCAACTAGTATCCTTGAGGATGCAGGTTTGATCCCTGGCCTTGCTCAGTAGGTTAAGGATCCGGTGTTGTAGGGAGCTGTGGTGTAGGTCTTAGACATGGATCGGATCCCGTGTTGTTGTGTCTGTCATCTAGGCTGGCAGTTGCAGCTCTGATTCAGCCCCTAGCCTGGGAACTTACATATGCCATGAATTAAATGGAGTACTAATGTTACTATAAAGCCAAAAAAATAAAAGAAAATGTGCACATTTTGGAGTCAGTGCAAATTTTGTACTCAGTTAAAAACTGGACTCAGAGACCAACTCACTTTCATGAGCTTGTGTAGCCCTTTCAGCAAAATATTTAACTTCTCTGAGCCTACTTACAGCTGTAAATTGGGGGGGAACTAAAATCAGTAACATTTTGTTTGGGCACACTTATTTTTGCTATTTATTATGTGCTGATTATTATGCTAAATGCTGAGGCCAAGTATAAATTAGAGAAATGTGAGACAGCTAAAGAAATAGCGAGAAGGCAACACAGATCTATTCAAGCTCCTTCATACAGCTTCCTGATGGAACTGAGATATTAGCTGAGCCTTGAGAAAGGAGTGAGTTTAGTAGGTAAATATGATGGGAAAGGAATGCCCAGCAGCAGACAAAGTCTACGAATTGTGTTGGGGGCCCAGGAAATGCATGGAAACTCAGACATAAGTTGTGAAGGCAAAATTATAAACAGCTGATAATATGAAGCTGATAATATGAACATGATAATGAGTGGTAGGCAGTGAGTAGTGGCCAGAAATAAGCCCATAAATAAGTCTGGGGAGCCAGCTACTGGTGTCTTGTGTGTATGGTGGATCTCAGACTCAATTCTCCTGAGATGCATAGTCCATGTGGCAATTTAAATATGGAATTTGACTGTGAATTTTGCTTTGGAATGGATCACTTGCTTGGCGGTGTGGTTGGTACCTTGGAAGAAAGATGAGAGCAGGAGTGTTAGAAATGGTAGTGACCCTGCATGGTGATTCAAGATGTTTTGAGTAGCAGACACAGGAGCACAGTGCAGTGCTTTCTGAACCATAGATTAGCCAACTTTTTCAGTCAAGGGCCAAACAGGAAGTATTTGGAGCTTTGTGGCTACATGGACTCTGTCGTAACTGCTCAAATCTGCTGCTGTAATGTGAAAACCATCATAGACAATGTGAAAGTTCGTAAGTGTGGCTCTATCCCAATAACCCAAATTTGAACTTCACAAATGTTCACGTGTGAAGAACAGTTATTTCTCTTTCGATTTCTTTTTTGAATAGTTAAAAATACAAACAACATTCTTAGCTCCACAAGCCATATGAAAATCGGTAGCAATTACATTTGGCCTTGGTGTTGTACATTGCTGCCCCTGTCCTAAATAATTGCTCTCTTATCCCTTGGTTTTTTTCCTCTGGTAGTGGTGCTAATCTCTTTTCATAGTACTTAAAACCCAGCTTTTGAATAATTTAGTAGTTATATTTTTCACCCTTTTTAATGAATTTTGTTTTTCTTTTCTGCTTTGCTTATGAAATTTCTTTCTTTCTTACCGTTATTAAACTATTTCCTTTTAGTTTATTATTTCCCTGAAGTTGCAGAGTTTTGTTCATCTCATTTAGGATTTCACCTGTAAAAGTTTTGAGTACAGGGTGACCTTAGAATCTGAATTGCTTTTTCACTCCTCATTACCAAGCAACTTTCCCAATTCCATTTACTGAAAAAAAAAAAGAAAATCTTTTCCTTCACTGTTCCCCAGTCATACTTCAATCCTACGTCAAATTTCTGTGCACATGCAAATCTGGTTCTGGATACCTTTTCTTTTCTTTTTTTTCCCCTTTTTTGGCCATACCTGTGGCATGTGGAAGTTCCCAGACCAGGGATCAAACCTGTACCACAGCAGCAACCCTAGCCACTGTGGAAACAACACCAGGTCCTTAACCCGCTATGCCACAAGGGAACAAGGGAACATCCCTGGATAGTTTCTTTTTGGCATCTGACACATTGTTTTGCTACCAACATACTTTCTAAATCATCCTAGCTTCTTGATATTTGGAAGAGCAAACAACCCAAACTTTTTTCTTCAAAATGTTTTTTCTTTCACCTTTTTAACCCTTTCTTTTTCGTATGCATTTTAGAAGCATCTTATCATGTTGCAGCTAAAAACTCATGCTATTTTATTAGAGTCGTTTTGATTTAATAGGTCAGTTTGGAGATAGCCAACGTCTTTACAATATTGTCTCTTTATAGATGACCATCATATATATTACTTCATTCCTTGGGTCCTCTTTATTCCCTTTCAGTAAACTTTGTAATTTTCTCCATAAAGATCTTCCTGCTGTTGGTTATGACAATTTTTTTTTTTAAACTTTAACTTGCTTTCTAGTTTTTCCTTATGTTGTAAATATTCTTTGAATTTCAATGCAGTAAAAATTCCTTCACTTAGTGGATAAATTGATTTGGGGATATAACCAAAGTTCACACAGTACCAAGATTATACAACAAGAGATCCTATTTTGGTTTAAATTAAGGTGGCACAATACTTGCAGAAATAAAACATTTTTTTCATGTGGATCATGAACTTTTAAGTTCAGTTTCAAGAAGGAAATCCACATGAATATGATAAGTTGGTGAAGTTATTTGACTAAGTAGTGTTTTCTAAGGAGGAACATTTTACCTGGCTATATTAATTTAGTAATTTTTTAAAGAAAAAGTCTGTTATTCTCTATATATTACCGAATTCTCATTTGTATACTTCCATGAATCTCTTATATGTTATGGAGGAGGAAATTTCCCATTCTATCCTTCACAAGTTCTTATGGCTAGACTAATAATAAAATTGACAAAAACAGATTGAGAGGAGAAAAAGAAACATATTTTTATTTGTACATATGGAGGCCTCATAGAAACATGTGGCCAAAGCGAGCAGCTTTTATATTTTTAGGACAAACAGTGCATTTGTAAGGAATTGACAGGACAAAGAAATTCAGATTTTGAGTGTCTGATTAACGAAGAATCTAAACAGAATTAGGGGAGTTCCCGTCGTGGCTCAGTGGTTAACTAATCTGACTAGGAACCATGAGGTTGCAGGTTTAATCCCTGACCTTGCTCCGTGGGTTAAAGATCTGGCGTTGCCATAAACTGTAGTGTAGTTTGCAGATGCAGCTCAGAACCTGCGTTGCTGTGGCTGTGGTGAAGGCCGGCAGCTACAGCTCCTGTTAGACTCCTAGCCTGGGAATCTCCATATGCTGTGGGTGCGGCCCTAGATAAGGCAAAAAGCCAAAAAATATGTAAATAAATAAACAGAATTAGGGCTTGGGCAATAAATTAAAGAACCAACAATGTTTGTTTATAGAGGCTTTTTGGCCCCAAATTCCAGTAAGGGTGCACTTCAGATGCCAGTGGTGCACATTTCTTTTTCTTTTTCATTTTTTTTTTTCTTTTTACAGCCGCATCTGTGGCATATGGAAGTTCCTGGGCTAAGGATGTAATCCAAGCTGCAGCTGCCAGCCTACACCACAGCCACAGAAACATAGAATCTGAGCCATATCTGCAACCTGCACCACAGCTTCCTGGAATGCTGGATTCTTAACACACTGAGCTAGGCCAGGGATCAAACCCACGTTCTCATGGAGACTTCATCAAGTTCTTAACCCACGAGTCACAATGGGAACTCCAAGTAATGCATATTTTCATATGGAAGATGCATTTTCTTCTTTCAGGAATACAGAAAGGAAGGTCAGGGTGTTCCTCCTGCGTTGGCTGTTTCTTAGTAACTTCGATTCAAAAATAATCAGTTTGCCATTGAGGCATATTTTGGGGTGGCCTGCCCTGGGCCCCAATACATACATTTGTGATTATCTTTTAATATGCCACCCCATTACAGCTACACATTTCTGACATTTATATATATCTGGAAATTTGACCTAACTCTGTAGTAGATAGCTTTCTTTTTCCTGTGGAGAAATGTTTATAGATTTCCTTACTTAGCTGCCACGTAAACAGCTAATCTCCTGTTAGCTTGCTCTCGGGCTGTCAATAATCTACATTTATTTAGTTTTTCTCTGTGTGTCTGGGCTTCTTCTAGATCTGAAACCTCTATTGGCAAATCGAGGGAGTTTGTCACTTTTTTTCTTTCTTCTTAGTGTCACAAATATGTGACCTTTTCTTCTCTAAGAATCGGTGATTTAAGAGGTTTCCAGTTACTGTTAAGAATGCCCCGGAGTTCCCTTCGTGGCTCAGTGGTTGACGAATCTGACTAAGAACCATGAGGTTGCAGGTTCGATCCCTGGCCTTGCTCAGTGGGTTAAGGATCCGGCGTTGCCGTGAGCTGTGGTGTGGGTTGCAGACTTGGCTCGGATCCCGCGTTGCTGTGGCTGTGGCGAAGGCCAGCGGCTACAACTCCTGTTAGACCCCTAGCCTGGGAACCTCCATATGCCGCAGGTGCGGCTCTAGATAAAGGCAAAAAGACAAAAAAAAAAAAAAAAAGGAATTCCCCAAACTGCCATGGAAGTTTAGGTAAACTGCTCCAATATTATCATCATCATTTAAAAACTTTTAAGATTACTGTGGCACAAATGCTTGTGTTCTTAGATGTTTTTGCATTTTGGTATTATCACAATTTGTATATATATTTTTCTGGTTCATAGTTTGCTTACATCATGTGTAAAATTAACTCTAAAACCTCTATATTACACAGTCAGAGAGATACTTAATTCCTGAAATACTCAATGAACATACTTCTCTGTAACTTTCATGCTCTTTCTAACTTCTCTTATTATAAAGTAACGGCTTTATTACTTCTCCCATGCACTAAGCACTTACTCTTGGTGATTTTATCTTACTTTGGATAAATACTCACCATTGCAATTTTGCAAAGAAATTAAAGATGAGAGGATTTTATATCTTATGTGCAATAACTGTGCGTATGTGAACCTAAGCTGCCCGGCCTATACTTCATTCTCAAACTTAAAATATTCTCATATTTATGACCCCAAGGAGAGGTCTAATTCCAGATTGATACAGGGTTAACTTGAAAAGGTGATAATTTTCTGAAAGTTTTGTCCAATACACAAACGCTTTTGTAGGCATGGTAGGTAAAATAGAAAGCCTTGGTTTATTCAGAAAACTGAACATTTTTGCAAATGTATATTTCTTTGCCTCTTGTATTGTTAATTGCACAGGGCCTTCTACCATATCCCTTATTATTGTTAATTTTCTCAAATGTCTGTGTTTGCTTTCCCACAACAGGAAAGTGTAAATTTTTCTAAAGTGGAAATAGAGTTCAGTTAGGCAGAACTTTCCCTTTCAACATTATGCTGACAACTTACATCACTGCCATAGAGAAATCAGTGACAATTGGTACAATATGTACATTCTACCTCCCAAGAATAACCTAAATTAAATAAATTGTATACATAATATGAGTTAAACACTTTATGTATATGTCTTTATTACAATAATGTATTTTCAAGAATAAGTTGCTTTCTTTTTATGTTAATACTCTAAGGGAATACAGGGCAAAAATGCAAAGAGATGTAACTTTTTTATAATTAAAAAGGATTTAACAAACAAAATTTAACACAAGTTACTAATTTTTTTTTACTAGTGTTTATCATGATTTGGCTCATTTTAACTTGCAGCACTTGACAGAGAAGTCCCTCTTTTCCTCATGCCTTACATCTGTCTATTAAGGATTGCTTTGCATAATTAAGGGGTGTGGCTTGTTGAAATATTAGCTAAAGTTGGAAATGTTGCTGCCTGATATAATACATATTATAGAGGATAGACAGGTTTTTCCCACCTGTCAATCAGCAGGTACTAAAAGTCATACATTTTTTTTGTTGACAAGAAGAGATAATCTAATGGATTTTTTTCAGATGAGTCAAAATTCAGTGATTTTAAGGAATTCCCATAGTGGCTCAGTGGGTTAAGGTCCCAACACTGTCTCTGTGAAGTTGCAGGTTGGATCCCTGGCCTCACCCAGCAGGTTAAGGATCTAGCGTTGCTGCGAGCTGCCATGTAGGCTGCAGATGGGGCTTGGATCTACCTGGGTGTTGCTGTGGCTAAGGTGTAGGCCTGCAGCTGCAGCTCGGATTCAGTCCTTAGCCTGGGAATTTCCATATGCCACAAATACCATTATAAAAAATTTTAAAAAAGAAATCAGTGCTTTTCACCAGGTAGTTGGCGGATCACTGCTTCAAAATAAACAGAAAAATCTCTGAAGTACAATTTCCAAGGGTCAGCTGTAGACCTGCTTCATCAGACTCTCCAGGGGTGGAGACTAGAACAACAATACTTAAAATAAAATCACTGAAGGTAAAACTAAAGCTTTGCTAAAATTTGAGATGACTGTCCAGTTAGAAATAACTTGTATATTTTTCCAGGGATTCTAATTCCAGCTCCAGCTGACTGCACGGTGGACCTTGGGTCACTTATTTATTTAATCTTGGGCCTCTGCTTTCTCCTCCATTACGTAATTTCTAAGTCCCTCCCAGCTCTAGTTGTCTGTAGACAGAGTATTTTGAAAGATACTAAAGAAAAGAAGGATAGGAAAACTATCAAGATGGGAAAATCAGAATATAGATTTCACAAAATCAATAGGGAAAGAAAGCAAAATAAAAGATAGTTTTACTTTAAAAAGTTGTTTTTTCATATTATTTTTTCACAATTGCCAAAACCTTTAAGAAAACCTGACAATACAGTGAAGTTAACATACAGGGTCACATACGCACAGACTTCATATATTCTCTTAAATCAGATAAAGAAAGAAATATATCACAAAAAGAAATTCCAAAAAATATCTAAAGTTAAATAATGAGATAAAAAGAAGGAAGTAATACCGCAAATATTGGGCCTTAATCGATTTTTTTTTCAATGTAATGAAGAGTAAAACCTAAAAAAAAAAAAGATAGAAGCTTTCACTTGAATATTTTACATAAAAGAACATAAGCTTTTCTTTAATTTACACAAATCGTTGTATTCCTCATTTTTACTTTTCCTTTTATGGATACTTACTAAGAAATTCACAACTGTATTTTCTTCTGAATTTTCAGACTTGACTGTAATTTATATCAAGTCTTAGCTTTCATTCTCAGTAACTGTTGGGCTTACAGTAGTGCTTAGAAATGTGGAAAAGGTAAAAAAACAGTGATAAGTAGAAAAGATGATAAGCAGAAAAGTTCTTAATTAATCCCCTGCAATCGTCACTCACCTCTACTAGATGAATTTTCTTCAGGTCACTCTTTTGTTCAAAAATTAAAAGTCTTATCTTGGCATTCAAGGATTTCAATAATCTTGTTTCATCCCATCAAGTCAAATAAATGTCTTCTTCTCCATGAACGTCATTATCCCAGTCCAGCCTATCCCATCTGTGATGGTCTGCTAGTTGAGAATCTCACAGAACAAGGATAAGCTGAACATCTGATAGCTTTTATGTGTATCAGTTACTGTTTCATTCAGCTACAAGAAAACAACAGCTTAACCAATAGGTGCTTCCCCCCCCCACTCAGTAAGCTTTCAGGAGGAATGATGATATTATAAACATTTAAGAAATAGCCTACCTTTCCCTCATATTTAAAAGTGGCAGGAGTTCCCGTTGTGGCGCAACAGAAACAAATCCGACTAGGAGCCATGAGGTTGTGGGTTCAATCCCTGGCCTCGCTCATTGGGTTAACGATCCAGCGTTGCCATGAGATGTGGTGTAGGTCGCAGACGCTGCTCGGATCTGGCGTTGCTGTGGTTGTGGCGAAGGCCGGCAGCTGTAGCTCCAATTAGACCCCTAGCCTGGGAACCTCTCCATATGCCATGAGTGTTGCCCTAAAAAAATAAAATAAAATAACATAAAAAGTGGCAGTTGCAGCTTGCTATTATTTCTGAGTTCAGGTCCAAAGAACAGAGAACAGATGAGGGCTGAACCATCTGTGTATGTACCTTGTATCAGGAAGGAAAGGGTTTTAAGGGAAATCCCCCTTCTCTAGACTGGGGCTTACATCTCTGACCAGAATCACACATTATACGACCACATCTAGCTACAAAGGAAGCTTGAAAGGAGAAGCACTGGCTTTCCTGTTCTTATAGTGGGAGGTCAAAAAGAAATGGATAGGTTGGAGTTCCCATCGTGGTGCACCGGAAATGAATGTGACTAGGAACCATGAGGTTGTGGGTTTGATCCCTGCCCTCGCCCAGTGGGTTAAGGATCCGGCGTTGCCATGAGCTGTGGCGTAGGTCACAGACGTGGCTTGGATCCTGCATTGCTGTGGCTGTGGCATAGGCCGACAGCTGTAATTCCGATTGGACCCCTAGTCTGGGAAGCTCCATATGCTGTGGGTACAGCCCCCTCCCTAAAAAGCAAAGAAAGAGGAAAAAGTATAGGGGATGGATTGGTTAGCCACTCAAAAGCATCACCCATTTTATTGCTTTTCCTTGCTATGGCTTTGCTTTGTTACATTTTCTGCAGTCCTGTTATACTTGTAATTTGCTCCACATGATCATGATATAGACTATCTCTTCAATTATGTTATATACTTTTTCAAGAGTAGAGCTTAGTGTTACTGGTTTGTATACCCAGAGAGATTAGTCTGAAGTGGGCACTTAATTAATGTTTCTTGGCATGTATTTATCTGTTTTTAGGCTGTGTGGCTTACTGTAAGGAGCTGAAGTTCTAGAATTTAAAAATGGAGTTTGAGTTATTAAGCTCTGTTTAATAGCTATATCATTGTTACTGACTTCAGTGCAACATCTCTGAGACTCACTTCCTTATCTACAAAGTGAAGGAAATAATAAACATGACTTTATTAGGTTTGAGAACATAAACATGAAAATGCCTATGAAATCATATTGTAAACAATTAAATGCTAGCACGGGAAAATATCACTGCTCTTAATATGACATTTCTAATATTCTGGAAGGGAAATGGGCTAAATGACAGGTTTTTAAGCGGTAATGGAAGTTATTCTCCTATTGTTATATGACATTTCTTTTAAAGTGGTACAACTAAACCAGGAAAGAGATAGCAATTACAACTAATAAGCTATTGCACTCGATTTGTTAGGCTTTCTCAACTGCTTCTACAGTCACTAAGGTTAATTTGCCATTTCTCCTGATATCATTGCAGCAGCAAGCGGCCAAAAAAGATGTGGCATTATAGGAGAAATGTAGAACTCCAGAAAACATGGTCTAAGCAGACGCTCTGCTCAGCATGAAACAAGGAACACAGAGTGTGGCATATTTACAATTAAATGTGGACAGTAGCATTCAGTGATATATTGATGTTCTGATTTAAATACTGAATAGAGAACATAACTCATCTTTTCTGATTGCAGGAGATGAGACAGTTATCCTTAACTAGAGTTCTTTTGCTGTGCAACACTTAATGGCTGGACCAGATCTGGCCTGTCAGAGAGTGACTATTACCTGAATAAGGATATCACTGATTAAGGAGAGCGGAAGTACTTCTATTTTACCTCAGCACTCAACCCACAGTAGTTGCCTTCTGAAACCCAATCAGTAGTCTTATGCTGCTTGATATGGGATGTTTTGGCTAGATGCGTAGTGATACTATCAATTAAAGAAACTGTACAAAATATTATACTTTATGCTATTCAGATAACATATTTTAATACTATACAGAATGCAATGTTTCACCTAAACTAATTAAAGGATTCTAAGAAATATTTCAATATTACTTACTGTGAATGTCTTCTGCAAATCTTATTTCTATCAGTTGATTTTTCAAGAACAATATTAGAAATGCTTAAGTAATCAAATCAATAAAACATCCTCAACAAGTTCTTTGACAGCCTGAAAATTCAATTTTAGAAGATGCCATTAAAAAGAACATATATGCGTGTATATATATATATACATATATTTCTATCTTTTTGGGGTCTCACCTGAGGCATATGCAAGTTTCAGGCTACAGGTCGAATTGGAGCTGCAGCTGCCAGCCTGTGCCACAGACAGAGCAATGCCAGATCCAAGATGCATCTGCAGTCTACACCACAGCTCACGTCAATGCCAGATCCTTTAACCCACTGAGCAAGTCCAGGGATCAAACCCACATCTTCATGGATACTAGTTAGCTCCTTAACCCGCTGAAGACTTCTTTGGTCATATAACATCCCATTTCAACATGGGCTTCCATAATTTTTTTTATTTTTTATTTTATAGCTGCACTGGCAGCATATGAAAATTCCCAGCCAAGAGACTGAATCCAAGCTACAGCTATGATCTATGTGGCAGCTGCAGAAATGTCAGATTTTTACCCAGAGCACCAGACTCTGCACCTCTGCAGCAAACTGAGCCACTGCAATTGGGATTCTTAACTCACTGTGCCATAGCTGGAACTCTGCCTTCCATAATCTTTTTTGTAGGAGAAGAGTAGTGCTGGAGAGTCAAGCATAGACAGTTTAATGTGTGAACCTATATTTGACCTATGGCCAGACTAAGTCAAGGCTGTTTCTACCTTCAGGAGTGTAGGGAGGAAAGCACCATCATCTGAAGAGAACTGGAGATTTGTGAATGTAACAATGCCTGTAATAGGAATATCAGTGTGTATCCTTAGCTATTTAAACACATGACATAATTTGATGAAGCCCTCGTTCACTGATGGCAGTTTTTAAAAAATATATCTATTACGTTCCTCTTGAGATTCGTGTTTTCCATGGAATTCAGATGCATTCACATTGTATGTAAAACATGAATGTTATATCCCCTTATATCATTTCCTGGTGATGCATAAATTAGCTGAACTTAAAACTGAACGACAGCGGAATCTCTTCTATAAGAATTGATACAAAAAGGTAAAACTAAAAAGTAGTTGATAAGTGAGTCATATTAAAGTATATATATTTTGTAACCATGTGAAGCTGTGGGGTTTTTTTTAGGGGGGTAATGGGGATGGGGGAAGTTTCAAACTTTAGTAGTTTAGGATCCATGAAATTGGCTAAAGTATTTAAATTTCTAGTAGCTCCTTTCTAAGATGTTAAAATATTTTATCAGTAAATCAATGCATTTTTAATGATGCAGAATTCACAATATCTATATGTATTTAGTGGAAAGGCCTTTGATGTCTTACAGGTCAAAGTCATAATCCTAGCTTGCATTATTGAGTACAGGCTAAATGTTATAGCAAAAAAAAAAAAAAAATAGTGCCCCACACTATAAAAGTGCAAGTCTTGATCATATGAAAGCTCCACTTGGCAGCATATGAGGTGGAGTTCTCTTCCATGCAGTCACTGAAAGTATCTAGCAGCACTCCAGTCTCTGAGAGACCCTGCCACTTCAATGCAGAACTTTCAAGGACACCCTAGTTGTCATTATCCAGTAGAATGAGAGAGGAAAAGAGAGAGAGTGTCATGAGGATAGTTTTAATGAGATAAGTCTGGAAGTAACCCATGATGTATTTTCTAGAACTCAAAGAAATCACCACTTATATCTTCAAGGAAACCTGGAAGATGTAGTCTAACTGTGCTGCCCCAGCGGAAGAACAAACGCATTTTGGTAAACACAATGCAATTGCTTTCACATTGTTCTGCCATTTACTCTCTATGTAGCACTGAGTAAATTGCTTAAATTCTCAGATCCAGTGGTCTGGTCCATAAAAAATTAAACATAATACTTACCCTCTTGGATTATATAAGGATAAGAAGATGCATTTAAAGCTTGAATACCATGTCTGGCACAAAGAAGGCAATCTAAAACAATAGCTATTTATTTGGTACTCTAAGAAAAAAAAAAAAAAATATATATATATATATATAGTTGTTATCTTCAGTGCCCTGACAGTCTAGTTGAGGATAAATGCTTCTAAGATGGCAAGACATATGTGGATATATTTGATGGATGCCAAGATATTTCACAGCAGATAAAGATCACTATTAAGTAGGATTCAATTAAAAACAGATTCATAGAAGAGTTCAGACTTGAATGTGGCCCTGGTGGAGGGTAGGATTCAGATAGAGAATTTAGATATTTCATATCTGATATAGAATATTAAGAGAGAATATCTAGCTGGTCTCTTTATACTAGAATCCTTTTGCTCTTATCAAGGGAGTTTTGGAACACATTATAAGGGCAGAATCTGGAGAACAGCAGATTCAGTGAGCATTAACTGAGGTCAGTGGAAATGTTTGAAAAGCAAAGTTTTGGAAGACTGTAAGAAAACTATTCATTGTGATGTCCTTCCTTTTCAACCCTTTTTGAAACTTCTGGTAATTAGAATAATGAAGGAGGGACTGACCTTTGAAGGAATCCGTACATTTTCAAGCTTTTTGAAATGCTACAAGCATTTTTTGCTGTGATGAGCAGTCTTAAATTAAGCATACAGCTTTATTCTTTGTAAATAAAACCCTCACTGCTCAAATGAGGGAATGGTTTTTATCTCAAATCAGATCAGACAAATCTTGAGGGCAAAGAGATGTCCTTTTCAAATTCTACTCTGAAGGAAGTTGCTCATGTCTCATCTTCCTTAGGTTTTTTTATTTCTTTGATTTTAATTAAATCAGTTACCTCTATCCTGCATTTTGCTTAGTATCACTGAGAATACAGACAGTATGAAATTACCCATATCTACCTTTAAGTTTAGAATATGATAGCTGAGCTTTGTACTTGCACAATAAAATAACCAGATGTCAATTCAGTGTGAAATAATGTGCAAAAATCATTAAAAAAGTATTGGAAACAAACAAACAAATAGATTAGATTTCTGGGTATCATAGAAGATAGAAGTGGGGGGTGGTTTCAGGAGGAGACATAACTTAAGTCGGGCCTTGAAATTGGATGAGCAGTGGGAAAGATTGATGATACTTGAGAATGAGGAAAGCGATGTGTATTGTGGAATAAATACAAGGAAGATTGTGACATGCTCCACTGAGAAGCCTATTTAGAGCTTCCAGGCCCTATTTTCAAAGATATTTTTTCTATATTTCAGGGAAAACCTCTTTATAGAAAAGTGACTTTTCTAATATGCAGTCTCAGGACCATCCCCTTTCTTTTATTCCTTCCTGCCCCCTCCTTGCCTCTAAATTTTTTTTTCTTGCCTCTAAATTTTTAATCTGTATTATACTGCCCACCATTCTATTTACTAACTCAGGAGTCATAAAAAAAAAAAAAAAGTCATGCTTTCTAATAGTCTATTTTCTATAAGCCACTAGAGCTGTCTTACAAATATCAATGAGCATCTTGTATGTGTCCACAAAGGGATTTGGGCATAAATACAAACCATTTTGGAATCAAGTTACAACCTATGTTCGTAAACAAGACATTCCCATAAAGGGATCAAAGCAGAGAGGGAGATGAGATCTCAGAAGACTTGGCCTTTCCAAGGGGAACAGAGAGGCTTCCTGGAGAACCTGATCCCTAAACTGAAAACCAAAGAAAGAGCAAGACTTTTGTCACTTGAAGAGATGAGTAGGAGACCTCTAGGCAGAGGAAACAATGTGAGTAATCACAAGGTATGAACAAGATCATTAGCAGTTCACCGGTGAGTTAAGTGATGGGTGACCAGTATCACCAGCGAGTAAGAAGTATCTGGGTAGAAGGAGTTAGAAATCTATCACTGGAAAGTATCCAAAGGCAAAGGAAGGAATTTAAATTTTATAGGGATGAAAAATATAGTCCCTGCCGTGTCTGAAAAGCAGCTACTTTTATCCTGAAACTCTACACTCCTCATAGGTAAGCATAAACCCTTGACTTTGCCTGAGGAGGAGGCAGTTTCTGAAATTTGCCGAGTCAGATATATAAAACTCAGACTCGGCTTTGTGTCACCATCTGCCTTGAAATGCATTTACAACTCATACTACTTCATTACATCAAGTTCTACTACCACGCATTTGTTCCTATATTCTCTGAATATGAATTCCTGAGAGTCTAGCTAAGCCCGTGGATTCCAGGGAGTGTTTGAAGCATGTGCCTCTGACTGAGAGTCAACAAACATATTTCAATACAAGATGAATCGAGGCACACACAGATCGAGCCATATTACTTGCAAATGTAAATAAATATAAAGGTGTGTTTTTCTGTCTCTTGACAGGAAGGAATAGTTGATTCATATGTTTAATATGCTTCACCTCTTCTGCAGGGATCCAAACTTAGGGAATGTAATTCATCACATGGGAGAATTTCAGAAACAAGTTTCTTAGAAATAGGAACTACAGATCAGAGGGTGAAAGGCAAAGGAGCTGGATAGGATTTATCTAAGGGGGAATTTAGCCTTGTTCATAATTCTATGTGTATTTATGAGTTTGGAGGAGTGTCAGAGACTAGGGAGTAGAGGTTTTGGTCTTATTTCAGTGTAGCATCTGATTTTCTGAGTGGCTTAAGTAAACCATTCACTCCGTTTGTAATTAACAGCAAGCATCTCCAAGGTTCTGATACCATATTGAATTGGGACTGGGTCAGGCATCTCCATTGGATAAAGCCTGTTTTTAAAAGGATCAAAATTCTTTGCTTGGTGCTCACAAGAACCAACATTCACTGATGGTATATTCTAGTATTTTTTTGGACATCCAGATTTTAAATTTTTTTCTTGTTGTTCCCCCTAAAACAACTTTGCTTTAGCATGTCCAATATATTATATGCCATAGAGTTCTCTTTTTTAAATTGTTTTCTTACAGCTGGTGATTTACAATGTTCTACCATAGAGTTCTGATTACTTCTTACATATGGAAGGGGACCTGAAAAAAATCTTTAATTGCGTGTTCTGGGAGTTTCCTGGTGGCCTAGCAGTTAAGGATCTGGCATTGTCACTGCTGTAGCCCAGGTTTGACTTCTGGCCTGTGAACTTCTGCATGCACAGGCATGGCCAAAACAAAGCATTATGTGTTCTCAATTCTGGTTTGGGAAACAAAGACAAATGTGGTAGAGAATGTAGATGAGTTAAATACATTGCTATCTCTTACAAGAATGACATTCCTGAAACAAGAGTCAGTTTCATGATATGCTAATAGTATTTGTATAAAGTGAAAGTAACAGTCTTACTGTCCAGCTTTTAAATGGATTTTTACATTAAAAAAAATAGGTAAATGTACTGTTCCTTAAGAGAGGTATTCACGGTGTTTATTTTCTTTACTGTTAAATAATATGTATTTTCTGTGGAGAGACTCAATATGTCCTGGGTAAGATTGGTCATAAAACTGTAGGTCTGAAAGTTATTATGATATTAAATTCAAATTATTTAGTTTACTCAAAAGACCTAGATAACGAGTCTATTGAATCCAAAGATAGAAGTACTTCTTTCCAAGAAAAAATATGCAGTAGAACAACCAGAGTAGTCCAAGAAATTAGCAGGGACCTTTCTGCACTAGAGTTTGGCAATCTTTTTTCTTAAGGGGCCATTGTAAATATTTTAGTCTATATGGACAACTTGGTGACAACTACTCAACAGTGTCATTGCAGCATGAAAGCACCTAGAGAATGTGCAAAGTAATAGATGTGGCTATGTTTCAATAAAATTTTATTTTTGAGCACTCAAATTTGGATTTCATATCGTTTCTTACATGTTACATAATCTTCTTTTGAATTTGTTCCAACCATTAAACAATGCAAAAATCATTCTTAGATCAGGGGTTGCACAAAAACAGGCGCTGGGCTAGATTTTGTCTTCAGGCTGTAATTTGCTGACCTAAATTTATACTGTCAAAGAGTTGGCTTTCTTCCTCATGATCATTTGCTCTGGTTTTAGAATTATCCCCTTTTGACAGCGATTTCAGAATGTTTGTTGCTAAAGTGATTAGAGTAAGTATGAGTAAAATGTAGGTATATTTAATTTATGGGGTAATTATTTTTAATCCTCATATTTATTTATTCCACTCATCATTGTCCAATGCCTCCCTCTTGACAATGACATCTATCTAGTTTCAGCCACTGTAAACCTTTGCTAGTTTCAGCTCACAGTATTCCTCTCCCAGGCATGTGCCTTTCCATTGCAGTTGGAACAGAATTTCCTCTCTGCCATCTTCCTCTGAACAATTCTTAGAAGCTCTTCAAGACCATATTCAGTTCTCACACTTCTTTGAAGTCTTGATCACCTTCCCTAGCATACTGATACCTACAACATATAATCAAACATCTAATTATGTATGTAGTGTCACACATACGTTTCAGTTCTCCAAGGGCAGGTTAACCCCTTCATTCATTCTCTGGTTAATTCTCCTGTTACCCCTTGATGCAAACATGCCTCTGAGCCTACACTGGTGAATCATATATCCCAGTTGGCAGAAATCTGTGGATTGCCCTTTTCCAAAATTTTCCTCTTGTTAGAGTCTCATGCTGGATATCTTGTGTTAGCATTGAAGAACTATGGAGAATAGCAGCTTGGTATAGTGAAAAGACAATAAATGTTTCTCAGTTAGAATTCTAGTTCTGCTGTAGAGCACAGAGAACTCTACCTAGCATTCTGTGATAATCTATGTGGGAAAAGAATCTAAGAGACAATGATTACACGTATACATATGACTGGGTCATGTATAGCAGAATTTATCACAACCTTGTAATTAACTATATATCAATAAAACAAAATAAATTTAGTTCTGACACTTACTATGTGATTTTAGGACAGTTAATTACAATCTTTAAACCTCATTTTCTCATCTATAAGCTAGGGATGGTGATTTCTACCTTAGGAATCCATGGAGTACTTAAAGCTAACTTAGATGACATGCTATATGGGATATAATAGATACTCAAATATGGTAGCCATTACTAGCTTACTTTAATATGTTGTGTGGTAGTGTGGAAGTATGAAGAGTATAAAGTACCATATATGTGACATAGAGGGAAAAAATGTCAAAGTTAAGAGGATAATGTGTTAGATAACAGAAGAGAAAACCAAAATAGGAGGCTTTGGAATTTTTAAAATTACCAAGTGCTTTTCCCTATAAAATTTCATTCTTATTTGGGGCTTTCTGCTTACATTTGTGGGCTGATAACTCTCACATTTCTGTGATTACTCAAATTTTCATTTCAGACTGATACATCCACATACTTATTCAATTCTCTTCAGACATCTCAATGTTCATCTGGTAAAATTTGCACTCATCTTCACTCCAAACCTCTTCCTGCTCTGGCGTCTTTTCCTGGGTCAGATGGTGCCGGCACGGATTCAAATATACAATCCAGGAATCTGGGGATCTTCCTTGCTACCTCTGTTTTCCTCATCTCTTCTCCTCCAAAATACCCAATTATTTATGAATTTCCAATCATTTTATCTCCTAAATGTATTTCTCACTTCCTTTGTTATCAGTATCTATATCAATGCTTGACTACTCCATAATTCATTGTCACCATTGTAGCCAGAGTGGTTTTAATTTTTAAAAAAAATTCATAAACATCTGGTCATGCCACTCTCAGCTTAAAGACCTTCACCAAATTTTAATGGCTGAATTCCTCAACTACTCTAAGAGTCTCTGCACAATTGGGTCCCTGCTGCCCCTCTTAACAGCCACCACTTATCTTATGCTTTCCCTTCCTCTTTTGATCCTAGACACACTGATCTTATTTGATTTCTCAGATGAACTATACTTATCTTGGCTCTAGAGCCATGACAATGATATCGCTTTAGTATTGCATGCCCAGAACTTCCTTAAGTGGGTTCAGTCTTGGGAAAATTCCCTTCCTTTATCAAATACACCTCCTAAGTGTATGGAGTCACTTTAAACATGTTGCCTTAGGCACTCTTAGGTGTATTCAAAAGCACCCAGATGGAGTGGTTAATGAGCCAATGACTAACCTTTTCTGTTGATGAGAAATTAAAAATCATTCTGCAGATAGCATAGTACAATGTTTCAAGTGCTTCCAATCAAATTCTTCATTTTTGTCATTGATTCTGTTGGTGTTGCTGCCTATACAAAGCATTCATATCCATCCAGCATGTTGAGTGGTAAGGAGATGGTCTTCTTTTCTCTCTTCTTCCTGTCTTACACTCAGGCTGGACACAGTGTTGGCCATCAAATCTCTAGGAAGCCTCCTCTGGGAGAAGTTAGTAATAAATGCTTCATTTTTACTTTTTTAAAAATTATTTTCAGACAATACATCTCTTGGGATGATCTCAACAAATTATGATGAATGTGAGAGAAGTGCTTTTATTTTTTAATGATTAGGGAATTATTTCATTTAAAAAACATATGATGACATATATAAGGTAGCTTTATAGAGTTGGTATCAAATAGACACCAGAAATTAGTAAGCAAGTGGCTTGAGAGCTGGTCCTATACTTTTACATTTATATCACTTAAACCCCACATTCTTTCTTTTCTATTCCCCCAAAGAACCACCAATTACCTTAATTAAATAGCTGACCATTTGGTAATATGCAGGTGGAGGGCAGACTAAGTACCAGCTAAGAGCAAACAGAAAGAAGCACATTGGCTCCTACACAGGTGACTTTACATCCAACCCCAGAAAACCTGCTTCATCATCACGTTGCTTCCAGAGCACATGAAATCATCATCCTAATTAGCACTGAAATCTTGGAAAGTGTGTTGGTTTTTGTGCCAGGAGGCTAAGCTCAGAGCAGATGGATTCAGGACTGTTCCAGAATAGATTATCCAGTCCCAACAGTTTCCAAATTGGTTTCCCTGGCTTCTCTGCCAGTCTTTTGCAATCAGATTGTAAAGTTTTAGCAACCCTTGCTCTTATCACTTATGGCCAGGGTTCCTCTTTGTGCAATACAGCAGAAATATTACTTAATGTTGTGATTAAAACTGAGCTAATGACTCTCAATTGATCACGAGAACAAATTGTGCTAGAAGATGAGTTGTTGACATAATAGTTTTCTTTGGAAGGTGACCTAAGCAATGTTTGACCTTCAGTCAGGATTCTGGGTACACCTTCCAAAGCAGAGGGATGTCGTTCTCCAGAGATCTATAAAGAAGAAGATTGCATAACGTCCATCAGCATCCTGCTATTATTTTTTTTCCATTGCTTAATGAATTTTATTACAATTATAGGTGTACAAAAATCATCACAAGTCAATTTGATAGCATTTGAGTCCAAAACCTCAGTGCATCCCCCCACCCCCAGATTGTCTTATTTGGAAACCATAGGTTTTCCAAAGTCTGTGAGTTATTATCTGTTCTGCAAAGTTCATCGTGTCTTTTCAGTTTCCACATGTAAGCAGAAGAATTGGATGTTGCTGTCTAATTGTCTGACTGGTTTCACTTCGCATGATAATCTCTAGGTCCATCCGTGTTGCTATAAATGTTGTTATTTCGTTCCCTTTACTGGCTGAGTAATATTCCATTGTGTGTTATGTACCATATCTTCCCTATCCACTCCTCTGTCAATGGGCATTTAGGTTGTTTCTATGACTTGGTTATTGCATAGAGTGCTGCAATGAACACTGGAGTACACGTGTCTTTTTGAGTCATGGTTTCCTCTGGATAGATGCCCAGGAGTGGGATTACTGGATCAAATGGTAATTCTATTTTGAGTTTTCTGAGGAATCTCCATACTGTTTTCCACAGCGGTTGCACCAATTTGCATTCCCACCAACAGTGTAATAGGGATCCTTTTTCTCCACACCCTTTCCAGCATTTATTGTTTGTAGACTTTTTGATGATGGGCATTCTGGCCAGTATAAGATGGTACCTCATAGTGGTTTTACCTCATAGTAACAAGTGATGTGGAACATCTTTTCATGTGTTTATTTGCCATCTGTATTTCTTCTTTGGAGAATTGTCTCTTTAGACCTTCTGCCCATTTTTTGATGGGGCTGTTTGTTCTTTTGGTATTGAGCTGTAGGGGGTGTTTGTAAATTTTGGAGATTAATCCCTTGTCAGTCAGTTCATTTGCAAATATTTTCTCCCATTCTGTGAGTTGACTTTTTGTTTTGTTTATTTCTTTTGCTGTGCAGAAACTTTGAAGTTTAATTAAGTCCCATTTGTTTATTTTTCTTTTTATTGTCCTTACTCTGACAGATGGATCTGACAAGATGTCGCTATCATTTATGTCAGAGAGTGTTTGGCCTATGTTTTCCTCTAAGAGTTTTATAGTATCCGGTCTTATATCTAGATCTTTAATCCATTTTGAGTTTATTGTTGTGCATGGTGTTAGGAAGTGTTCTAGTTTCATTTTTTTACATGTGGCTGTCCAGTTTTCTCAGCAACACTTACTGAGGAGGCTGTCTTTTGTCCAATGTATATTCTTGCCTCCTTTGTCATAGATTAGTTGACTATAGATGCATGGGTTTAACTCTGGGCTTTCTGTCCTGTTCCTCTGATCTCTATTTCTGTCTTTGTGCCAGTACCATATGGTTTTGATGACTGTAGCTTTGTAGTATGGTCCAAAGTCAGGGAGCCTGATTCCTCTAGCTCCATTTTTCTTTTTCAGGATGTCTTTGGTCATTCTGGGTTTTTTGTGTTTCCAAACAAACTTTAAACTATTTTGTTCTAGTTCTGTGAAAAAAGACCTTGGTAATTTAATAGGGATTGCATTGAATGTGTAGACTGCCTTGGGTAGTATAGTCATTTTGATACTACTGACTCTTCCAATCCAAGAGCATGGTATGTCTTTCCATCTGTTCATCCTTGATTTCTTTCATCAGCATCTTATAGTGTTCAGAGTACAAGTCTTTTGTCTCTAGGTAGGTTTATTCCAAAGTATTTGATTTTTTTTGATGTGGTGGTACACGGGATTGCTTCCCTAATTTCTCTTTCTGATCTTTCATTGTTAGTATATAGAAATGCAGTTGATTTCTGTGTGTTAATTTTGTATCCTATGACTTTGCCAAATTCGTTGATGAGCTCTAACAATTTTCTGGTAGAGTCTTTAGAATTCTCTAGGTATAGTATCATGTCATCTGCAAACAGTGATAGTTTGACTTCTTTCTTTCCAATTTGGATTCCTTTTATTTCTTTTACTTCTCTGATTGCTGTGGCTAGGGTTTCCAAAACCATGTTGAATAGTAGTGGCAAGAGTGGACATCCCTGTCTTGTTCTTGATCTCAGTGGGAATTCTTTCAGCTTTTCACCATTGAGAATGATGTGAGCTCTGGGTTTGTCATAGATGGCCTTTATTATGGTGAGGTAGGTTCCTCCTATGCCCACTTTCTGAAGGGTTTTTAATCAGAAATGGGTGTTGGATTTTGTGAAAGGTTTTTCTGCATCTATGGAGAGGATCATATGGTTTTCATTGTTCAGTTTGTTAACGTGGTGTATCACACTTATTGATTTGCAGATATTGAAGAATCCTTGCATCCCTGGGATAAATCCCACTTGATCGTGGTGTGCAATCTTTTTAATGTATTGTTGGATTCAGTTGGCTAGTATTTTGTTGAGGATTTTTGCATCTATGTTCATCAGTCAGATGGGCCTATAGTTTTCTTTTTTTGTGGTATCTTTGTCTGGTTTTGGTATCAGGGTGATGGTTGCCTCATAGAATGGGTTTGGGAGTGTCCCTTCCTCTGCAATTTTTTGGAAGAGTTTCAGAAGGATAGGTGTTAGCCCTTCTCTAAATGTTTGATAGAATTCGCCTGTGAAGCCATCTGGTCCTGGACTTTTGTTTGTTGGAAGTTTTTTAATCCCAGTTTCAATTTCAGAACTTGTGATTGGTCTATTCATATTTTCTATTTCATCTTGGTTTAGTCTTGGGAGATTGTACTTTTCTAAGAATGTGTCCATTTCTTCTAGGTTTTCCATTTTATTGCCATATAGTTGCATATAGTAGTCTCTTATGATCCTTTGTATTTCTGTGATGTCTGTTGTTATTTGTCGTTTTTCATTTGTGATTTTATTGATTTGTGTCCTCTCTCTTTTTTTCGTGATAAGTCTGGCTAAGGGTTTTAGATTTTGTTGATCTTTTCAAAGAACCAGCTTTTAGGTGCATTGATCTTTTCTATGGTTTTCTTCGTTTCTATTTCATTGATTTCTGCTCTGATCTTTATGATTTCTTTTCTTCTACCAACTTTAGGTCTTGTCTGTTCTTCCCTCTCTAGCTGCTTTAGATGTAAAGTTAGGTTGTTTATGTGAGTTTTTTCTTGTTTCCTGAGGTAGGCATGCATTGCTATAAACTTTCCTCTCAGAATTACTTTTGCTGCGTCCCAGAGGTTTGGAGTGTCATATCTTTATTGTCATTCGCTTCTAGGTATTTTTTAATTTCCTCTTTGATTTCTTCAGTGATCCATTGGTTGTTTAGTAGCATGTTGTTTAGTCTCCACATGCTTGTATTTTTTGCCATTTTTTCTTGTTGTTAATTTCCAGTCATAGCATTGTGGTCAGAAAAGATGCTTGAAATGATTTCAATTTTCTTAAAGTTACCGAGGCTTGATTTGTAGCTCAGGATGTGATCAATCTTAGAGAATGTTCCATGCGCACTTGAGAAGAATGTATATTCTGCTGCTTTTGGATGGAATGTCCTATAAATATCTATTAAGTCCATCTGATCTAATGCTTCATTCAGGGCCTGTGTTTCCTTATTGATTTTCTGTCGTAATGATCTATCCATTGCTGTAAGTGGGGTCTTAAAGTCCCCCACTATGATTGTGTTGTTGTTGACTTCTCATTTTAAGGTTGTTAGCAGTTGCCTTATATATTGTGGTGATCCTATGTTGGGTGCATAGATATTTAAAACTGTTATATCTTCTTCTTGGATTGATCCTTTGATCAGTATGTAGTGCCCTTCCTTGTCTCTTAAAATGTTCTTCATTTTAAAGTCTGTTTTGTCTGATACGAGTATTGCTACTCCAGCTTTCTTTTGCTGCCCGTTTGCGTGGAATATTTTTTTCCATCCTCTCACTTTCATTTTGTATGTGTCCCTAGAAGTGAAGTGAGTCTCTTGAAGACAGCACATATATGGATCTTGTTTTTGTATCCATTCGGCTAGTCTATGTCTTTTGGTTGGGGCATTCAGTCCATTAATGTTTAAGGTAATTATTGATATGTATTTTCTTATTGCCATTTTATTAACTGTTTTGGGTTTTGTTGCTCTTTTTTTCTTCTCTTATTCTCTTGTCTCCACTTACAAGATGACTATCTTTAATGTTGTATTTGAGTTGATTTTTCTTATTTTTGTGTATCAATTGTAGATTTTTGATTTGCAGCTACCCTGCAGTTTTGATATAATTAAGAGTCTATATATAAATGAGATCGTCTTAAGTTGTTGGTTTCTTAATTGCAAGTGCATCTCCAGTGTCCTGCGTTTGTGCTCTCTTCTCGTGATTTCTGATTTTGGTAGCATAACTGTGCATGGATGATTTAGTATCTTTAGTGTATATATGACTTTACTGCTGTGCTATTCTGCGGGTAAAGAAAGGGACACCTCATAATCAAATCTTTTCAGTTGCACCTAAGCATAGTGAGCAGTGACTTCTGACAACATTGACAGCTACACTAGCGATTTATCTAAGATAACGCATTTTGATATTTCCCTTGTGGACGACACCTCTGCAATCTGTACCCAGCATTCTTCAGAGAACCTGAAGTTGTATCTCACCTTTTGTTTTTCTTTGAATATATTGAGGGAAAAAATTCAAAATGAAAATTGGCAAACATTTTATACCTGTCAATAATGAAAACACGACCAGAAAGACAGTCCCTGGGTAAATGAAAATCTCGAATATAAAGAATGTTATATCTGAAAAGTCTCAAATTTCAGCAGCATGATGGCATAAATGTCTTTATAATGTATCCTCAGCTGATGGTATCAGGGGAACATAAGACATTTGAGAAAACAGTAACATAAAAACGCACAGAACATCAGGGCATGTCATCCATAGTGGCAACTAAGAGAATACTTTTTCTGGGCAAAAGGGTCCCCCGTCTTTTCTCCCTCCATCTCTAACTCAGCATTGAATTAAACAGAAAGAAAAGAAAATCTTTTTTTTTCCTCCCCTTTTAGCCGAAAATGTCATGGAAATGTCAGAGTTCCTTCTATGTGATCACATCTCTCTCGAGTCGATAGCTGCAAATCATTGAAACACTAACTATATTGGAAAATATTAATTCCTCGGAAAAGCATTATTTCCAAGAGATGTGAGCTGGCCCTGAAGCTTTGGAAAGGTACTTCTGAATGAAGTGTAACCTGGGAGCACTGAAAGGGTCCTTAGGCTCTGATGGATTTATGTCAGTTATTGACAGATTTATGTATCTCTTTCCTTCTGTCCTGCCTTCAGGTCACATCCTTTGAGGTCCCCATTCACTCTTAAGCTTCTCTGCCATTTAAGTATACTTGTAATTCTCTTTTCAATATTCAAAGTGGTGATACTCTTCCCTTTTGAAAATAACATTCACAAATAACATGTGGAAAGAATGGGACACTTTCAAAAGCTGTAAATCTCTTCCCTGGCTTTAGGCAGAACTGATCTCATGTCATGCAAACCAGTATCTGTTCATGCTTAAATATCCCTGTGCCAGTGACTTGGTCTTTTTCTACAACCCAAGATCAGTGAAGTTGGTATCATCAGTGAAGAGAGACTGCACTGATGATACCAACTACAATACAGGCCAGTTTTCTATGTCACAGGACAGTGAATGGGCTATTTTTTAATTATCAAGGAAGTCTGAAGACAGAGGTGAGTTCTTCTAAATTATTAGGGAGATCCTGCTAAGAGCCTGTAAACACAACTGAAAGACTGCAAAAGTGGTCAGTGTAGGAGGTAGAAATAGGAGGGGGGAAAGCTTAGGCTAGATATAAGATCCTACTATTTTATTTATATATATATATATATATATATATATATATATATATATATGTAAATATTTGTATGTTTAATTATATACAAAATTATGTTTTTTGTTTGGCCCATTTGGTAAAACAATTATGTTTGTATAAGGGAGGGAAAAGAATGATAGCCATTCCAAGGACTCCCTAGGCCAACATTTAGTATCTATTAGAACCATATTCTCTGGAACAGTCAGCAGATAGCATATCTCCCAAGGAGTTTATAATCTAGTAGAGGACATAAAACACATATCTATCTAATTCAGAATACAAACATAAATGCTGGGGCAATAGGGAAAAAACGTGTTATTTGCTTTTGAAAGGGAGAAAGTATTCGGGAAGTTAAAGATGAAGAGAAAGTACTTTAGGTGGGAATTGCCTAGGGCTAGGTGGGTGGGAGATGGGATATAATTCTAAGCTTGAAAGAATGAGAACACTGGACTTCCTTTTGGAAGTGAGAAGGGTGCTGCAGAATTAGAGGCATATAAAGGTGATTTGGAAGAGAGATTAGAAAAGCAAACTGATTACAAATAAAATTAAGGACCCTAAACAGCAGGCCTGGGTAATAACTTTTTCTATAGGCAGTGGGTTGGCCTGAACAGAATTAAGACTAGACATATGTCATGGTCAGAGTTATGCCTGAGTAAGGTGAATCTGGAAGGAGGGTGTAATGAGGCTTGGAGTAAAGACAAGAGGCCAAAGAGGAGCCATGAATAGGGGGACCCCTCCCCCCACAAAAAAAAGAAAGAATAGTGAAATTGAGGATCTTTTATTTTTTTTGTCTTTTTGCCTTATCTAGGGCCACACCCGCAGCATATGGAGGTTCCCAGGCTAGGGGTCTTAACAGGAGCTGTAGCTGCCGGCCTACACCACAGCCACAGCAACGCGGGATCCGAGCTGTGTGCGTCTGCGACCTACACCACAGCTCAGGGCAACACCGGATCCTTAACCCACTGAGCAAGGCCAGGGATGGAACCCGCAACCTCATGGTTCCTAGTCAGACTCGTTAACCATTGAGCCACGACGGGAACTCCGAGGACACTCATTCTTAATAGTTCTCATTTTCTCATTAATTGAGGAGATGACATCTGTGGAAATTCATTGGGATACTGAAGGCTTGAGTAAGATAGTACATGCTTAGAATAATGACTGTGAAGAACAAAACAGAGAACTTAGTGAATAAGCAGTTAAACATAAAAATTTCTGGGAGTTCCTGTTGTGGCTCAACGGGTTATGAATGTGACTGATATCCATGAGGATTTGGATTTGATCCCTGCCTCGCTCAGTGGGCTAAGAATCCAGTGTTACCTTGAGCTGTGGTGTAGGTCGCAGATGTGGCTGTGGCATAGGCCAGCAGCTGCAGCTCCAATTTGACCCCTAGCCTGGGAATTTCCATATGCCACAGGAATACATGAATACATGAATACATAAATACATAAATACATAAATACATAAATAAATAAATAAATAAATAAATAAAATTTTCCAGACCCCACCAAGAATCCATTTGAGGTAAAGACAAAACGACATTTTAACATTTTAAGAGACCCAGAGTAGTTACTGACTCTCAACTGTCTTCTGAGTTCCTTGTTTCCAAGGTGAACTCACTTCCCTACATTTTCTTTTTTTCCTAGTGCTGCATCCGTGGCATTAGGAGGTTCCCAGGCTTGAGGTCTAATCGGAGCTGAAACCACCAGCCTACCCCATAGCCACAGCAATGCGGGCCACGTCTGCAACCTACACCACAGCTCAGGGCAACGCCGTATCCTTAACCCACTAAGCAAGGCCAGGGATCAAATCTGCAACCTCATGGTTCCTAGTCGGATTTGTTAACCACTGAGCCACTCTGGGAACTCCCTTCCGTACATATTTTGGAGACTACTTTTTATAACTTTCTCTTCCCTTGATCTCGTTTGGTAGTGGAGAAAAGGAGTAGGTTTCTTATTTGGTTTTGATTGTCTTGTCTTTCCTTTCTAAAACATGTTCTGATTTAAAAAAAAAAATCTACTGAGAAATATGAGATATTTCCTTTCCTAAAAAGTGAAAACAAAATAAAACAAACATAAGTAATGTTACAGCTTGTCAGTGAAGCATGAATGGAAGCTTATTTTACTTACTGTTTGAGGCAGTTTCTAGTTCTAGGATTTAATGGGCTTGGTTTTGAAAAGCTGACTGCCAGATCAAGCAACTTCTCATTCATTTGATCAGTTTATATACAGCCTAGAGCCTGGCTCAAAGGTATGAGAAAATACTAATATGAGAAATTTAATTTTACGATAGGAAATCCACACAGATTATCGGGTAAGGGACTATAGGAAAATAATTTCCCTAACTATATTAAATATAAAATTGCACAGATATATTACATTTGAGATTCCTTACTCATTAAAGTAGTAGGTTTACTATTACTAGGTATTTGTAAACAGTATCATCGCTGACCTAATTCCTATTCGAAGAAAATTCCCATCACTGCTACCATTCTTTAGAATAGAAAAAATATACATATAAACATAGAATCATAGAAACTGCAAGGGAAGAAACATTCCTAAATACTGAGTCCAGGCTTATGGCAAATAAACTGTGATTTTTTTTTTTTTTAATCGTGGTCATAGCCTTCATTATTATGCATGAAGTGATACAGAATAAACTACTTATGACCACTTCCCTGGTTGGAGACTAAGGTGTTGCAACATCTTTGTTATATTTAACCAAAAATTACCCTTCTCTTCCTTCGACTCATTGCTCCCAAACTTTTGTTTGGATAAGAACAAATAAATTTAATAATCGTCTCCAAACTATGCGTCAAATGGTATAAAAGAGTCTTATTTCACTTACTGGGTCATCTTTGCAAATGAAGAAACATTTCCTGTGGCCATTTCTCTGACAATATAGCTTTGTTATTCTCACCATCCTTGTCTTCTTTCTTGGAACAATCTTTAATCTTTCAGGTTCCATATAAGGTTCAATGTTTAGAAAGCATTATTTTCTTTACATCTTTTATCTCCAGGTTGTGTTTTATTCATATCAGCTATTACTTTAGCTTCTTTTCTGTCTGACTTGTAATTCCCTAAATAGCTTTTACCTCAACTACTATCAAGACAAGATTCTTTTGGATATATTTATCCAGCTGATTTTTTTTTAAACTCTAAAGGTAAATCTGTACATTTCTCACTGCTACCTTTCCTTTTTTTTGTCCACTGTTTTAATCTGTTCACAGATGTTCTTGACAATTTTATTTCATACAAATGTTTGACAGTTTTGTTTGGGATAAATTCCCAAAATATCTTATGCTAGAGATTATTGCATGTTTTTCTTTTGATTTCTTCGCCATCTACTAATTTGACTGTGTTCTTTATAAAAATATTAAACTTGAACATAATTGAGGCTAGAGGAGTTCCTGTGTGGCTCAGCATGTTAAGAACCCAACATGGTATCTGTGAGAATGCAAGTTCGATCCCTGGCCTCAATCCGTGGGTTAAGGATCCATTGTTGCCAGAAGCTGCAGCTTAGGTCACAGATACGGCTTGGATTGGATGTTGCTGTGGCTGTGGTATAGCCCTCAGCTAAAGTTCTGATTCAACCTCTAGCCTGGAAACTTCAATATGCCTCAGGTGCAGCGATGAAGTGGGGAAAAAAAAAAAAAAAGAGGAAAGAGGTCTATGCTACTACACTAGACAACCGTTTCTAGAGTTTTCTTCTAGTCGTTTTTTTCTTTTCAACTTTAATACTCAGAGTTCATGGTGTTTGAAACATTTCCCTGTGAGTATGCATGATCCCATTAACCTTTATTCTTTAGATGCAGTGCAATTGTCCAACTTATTATCAATCCAACTAATGGTACTTTCACTTTACCAGTATGAAGCTATAAAATAAGCCATCATCAAAGAACTTTCAAAAAGCAAAATCAAGGAGTTCCCTGGTGGCCTAGTGGCTAGCATTTGGTGCTTTCACTTCTATGACCTGGTTTCAATCCCATCCCTGGTCCGGGACTTGAGATCCCACAACAAGTCACAGGCCACAGCCAAAAAAAAAAAAAAAAAAGGAATCAAAAGATTTTGTTTTGTGTCACATTCAGATTTCCCCAATCTACTGTTCCACAAAGTCTTACCCTTACTAAGAATAAGTAATCTGGAGGAGTTCCCTTCATGGCTCAGTGGTTAACGAATCCGACTAAGAACCATGAGGTTGCGGGTTCGATCCCTGGCCTTGCTCAGTGGGTTAAGGATCCGGCGTTGCCGTGAGCTGTGGTGAAGGTTGCAGATGCGGCTCGGATCCCGCGTTGCTGTGGCTGTGGCGAAGGCCAGCAGCTACAGCTCCTGTTAGACCCCTAGCCTGGGAACCTCCATATGCCGCGGGTGCGGCTCCACATAAAGGCAAAAAAAAAAAAAGAATAAGTAATCTGTATCATGAAAGAGGCCAGATATGGCCCATGGATCCACCTTATCCACAGAGACTAGACCCATCATCACACTCCTCTTTCTAGTAACTTCAGTATTTGAAAAGGCAACTACCCCTCCGTGAGAGCCAGAATAGCTTCCAGTCATAAGTTAATGACTAGGAATTGATTATTAAAACCCCCACTGATGATGCTAGAAGGAAAAATGCCCAAAACTAGAATGTTTGGATTAAATGGCTGCATTTCCCTAGAAGTGTAAAAGTAATTGAGAGGTCCATGGAATGCCCCTCCCCTCTTTTAACATACATGAAGAGGCAGCAATCCCCATTGGTTTTTGGATTTTCCAAACAGTTAAATGGCTAAGGCAGATGGAGAACTGTCTCTCAATTCTTTTTCTAGTGCTTTTTTTGGGAAAGCACTAGATCCTGGATTTGGATACTGAAATTTCTCCTGGCTCTTGTCTAACTTTGGACAAATTTCTTCACCTCTCACGTACTTCCTCTCCTTCTCTGGGAAGTGAGGAGGTTGCATAGTAATGAACAAAGCTTCGTTACTGCTGTCTATTACTTGGTGGAGGGCAGAGGAAAACAAAAGTAAGTGGAGAACTGACTTGTTGAAATTCTTGGTACTGCTGCAGGTGACAGAATATAAGCCAGGGCTCTGAGAGTCTGGTTTAGGAACTACTCAATGATAATGATGTCTTCACGATGTTTTTTTTGTTGTTGTTGTTATTATTATTATTTTGTCTTTTTTAGGGCTGCACCTGTGGCATATGGAAAATTTCAGGCTAGGGATCTAAGGGTGGAATTGGAGCTATAGCTGCTGCCCACACCACAGCCACAGCAACACGGGATCTGAGCCACGTCTATAACCTATACCACAACTCATGGCAATGCCAGATCCGTAACACACTGAGCAAAGCCAGTGATCAAACCCAGTATCTTTATGGATACTAGTTGGGTTTGTTTCCACTGGGCCATGATGGAAACTCCTTGACTATGTTTAAATTAACGTATCTGCCAGGGGTTCAGTAATACAATTGCTGCTTTGCTAAATCTTTGCCTAAATCTATACAAGAAAAGAAGATAATCAGGACACTTCTTTAGCAAAGGGAATTTCCTTCTCAAAATGTCTGTTCCTGGGGTGGTTTGGCTTTCACTTTCATTTTCATTTTGTTTTCCTTTACTTGAACATTTTGAATTGCATTTTATAGTAAACAATTTCAATTGAAGGCATATTATTTTTTTCTGGCCCTTCTTTTCAGTGTTTTCCCTTTATCCTAAGTAGATAATTTGGGGAAAAATAAAGAGCTATAGTGTGTGACCTTAGGGTGTACAAAATGAATGAGCCATCAGTCTTTGTACTCTTGTAAGGCACTGCATGGCAAATGTTCTAGTTAAGAATTATACACAGTCATGAATTCACATTGGCCTCAGCAGTTATACTGAAGGCCAATTACGTCTTTTAAATTTCAAAGTGAAATTCTCTAACAAGGATAACTTTCCCAAGAACCACAGCTTCTCTGTCACGTGATAGTGAGAAGAAGGTTGGCTGAAGGTGTGGGTGGAGGAACATCCACGTTGCCAAACTTCAGGATTGTTCTCTCTGTGGATGGAATATATAGGGCAGGGATTATGGCTGTAGGAGCCACCTTTTCACTTACCTCGTAGACATTTACTGCTGCTTTTTCTGTTTAGCTTTAGTTAATTACATTTTTAGATACCGCCGGTGTCCAAATGCTGAAAATCCAGCACACTGAATTAAGCAACTTTCTTCCAACCAGGTTGTACTGCAGAAATGGATATTCGCCATACCACACCACGAGACACTTAATACACATAGCTGACATGACAGAACTGGGGACAAACAAATTTAAAAGGGGGTTAGACTTCTGTTTCTGAAGGCTGCTGGAGAAGGTAGGCTGTGGCAGAGTGTGGCTGTCCAGAGGGCTCAACAGATGAAAATTAACCAAGGAAGTCCTTCATTTCATCTGTTCTTTCTTCTGCTTACTTACTGTGCCCCCTTCCTTTCCACCCAAAGCTTACAGCCTCGCTCTGGTGTGCTTTCTGTGCTTCAGGGTGTGGCCATCAGCAGAGCCTTACAGTCACTGCCAGGGAGAGGGCTTGTTTTTGCATGAAATAGATCATACTGACCATCTGATCCTCTTGGAAGGAGAAAGGACATCTGCAGTTACAAACAAACTTCTGGTTTTTAGGTCTCCTGCTACCACGTGGCAATTTAGTCCCATCAGGACCCAATTCAAAGTGTGAACTTGAATGTTTACAAGCCTCTTTGCTTTTGACCAGGGTTGTCTTGGAGCTGATAATTATGATACCCGAGTCTTTCTCTCACCTTTCTTTTGAAGAAATACTCTTGCTTTCATGTTACGGATCCAGAATTCCTTGCATCGCCCTAAAAATAGCTCACCCAGGACTAGACTCCATTCCAAACCTGCTGATGTTTGACAGTGCAAAAATGTACTTTATTTTACTATAGATTTACTTTCCAGATTCTATTATTCTCGTCACTAATAAAAATCTCTTTGCATCTTGTGAGCACACGTTCATAGAAAGAAGGAGATTGAGAGAGGATTAAACAGCAAAAAGAAAGAGGTCAGAAACCAGGTAAAATTGGAACCTAAAATGTGTCTTCACTGGAAGACTCTCTAATCCAGGATTTAGAATATTTTTCAGTTTGCTCTCTACTACCATTTTGGAGTTATTTTTCATTTTTTCCCACTGAAAACCCTAAATTCTCCATGGGAGTGTACCAGCTCCTGGTCACGGTTTTCTCTTTGAATGTAAGTGCTCAGCTGCTGAAAGGAATAGCAAATTCTCTGGAACAGTAAGTGATGCTTACACGAGAGTGTGTCCCAAGACCATCTGGAGGGCCTGTTAAAACACAGATTGCAGTAGTATTTAGAATTTGCATGACCAACAAGACATCAGGTGATGTTTATGATGCTGTTCTAGGTTCCAGTTATGAGAAACTATTCTCAGTGAATGGACCTGCTTTGATGGCTGGCACTAGGCCAGCAGTCCATTCAGAGGACTAGAAGCCTTCTCTTTCTCTTCATCACTTCCCCTTATTATATGCACTTCCTCTGCAACCACACCTTTGTTTTTAGGTGACAAAAAATTACCAGAGAAGGAATACTTGTTTTATGATTACTCTCACTTCCATCATGCATCCAGTTATCCTCAGTGACATATCCATGATGTGTACAAAACAATACATTGAGGACTAAACTGTAGGGGGCCCAGTTTCCTCTCAGGTATCCCCAACCCTTGTTTCTACTTCTCTTACAATCCAACCCAGGGCTCTGTGAACTGCAGCCTGAAAACTGGCCATTTATTTTTGCCAATAAAGCTTTATTGGCCCACAGACTCCCTCATGCATGTATTTACTGCCTGTGGACTTAAAAATGCACAACCTGAAAGTTGAGAGTTCAGTTTTGTTTGGGGCAATATTAGAACTTAAGCCTGGGAGACAGCATCTCAGGTAGCCCTGAGAAACCGCTCCGAGGAGGTGAGAGGAAAGATAGGATGTATGAGTTTTTGGAACAAAGAGAAGGGAATAGGAACAAAAGATTTACGGAAAACCAGATTTACAAAAAAAGATTTACAGAAAAATACTTTCTTAGGGAAGATGTGAAAGTCTGGGCTTACTGGAATCACTCCTTTGGTATACACCTCAACTGTGGGCCAGTCTTCTTTGTTTCTTCCCTGAGTTTCCTCAGGGCTCACTGTTCCACCCTTGGGAGTAGCTGTTCTCACAGCTGATCCTGACAGCTTTAGTTTTGTTCACTTAACTACAGCCCAGGAGTCAGTATTTCAGATAGCTCTGAGTACTGCCCCTAAGGGGAAAGGGTGGAGTATAAAGGTGAAGGAGGAGGTGCATGAACCATGCACACTTTTTATATAAGTTTTCTGCTGGTTTCATGAAGGTTACTACTAGTCACAGACATCATTGAAGGATTTGAGTGTTTTTCTAGATACAAGGAGATGCAAGAATTGGGCTCCTAAAATCTTCTGAAAACGTTTATCTGAAGACCTTCAAGTTTTCCCAGAGGACAGGAGTGCCTCACTCCTAGTCTCCACCCTGAGCTCTGCTCATGGGGTGCTGCGTGTTGGCAGTGGCTTGTGTTTTGCTCCATGTAGAGGACGTTGGAGTGCTAAACTTCAGTTTACATGCCTATGGCTGCAATGGCAGAGCTGAGTAGTTGCAAAGAGAATTAAAAGTTTATAGAATGCTCTTAGAGTTGGCGATGGGAGGAAATACCAAAGGGAAGTAGAATATTTTCCCCAGGTATCTTCATAGATACCAAGAGAGGGAACTCCCATAAAGAGAGAATAGTCGGCAGAACTCGCCTTTCCCTTTAAAAGCACATCGTTCTTTCATCATAATAAAAAGAACATTAGGAAGTGAATAATGAAAACAGATGCATTCATTCTCTCTAAGGACTTGCAGCTGGGAGAAGCTGGGGATTGGCATTTGCATTATCAAGAGATCTTCCTTCTCAATTGTTTTGTTTCTGAAGAGGGGGGCAAGGGATTGTAATTGTTCATTTACTGCATTCTTTGCTTTGTTCTTCCAACAAGCTGCAGACAACCATGTTTTCTTATGCAGTTTAATCTCATTACACAGTTTCCCTGTGACTAGAGCCTTAAACTAACAGTTCTTAATGAGATTACATAGATGGGTTTGTTTTCCACAATTTTCTAAATAAGGTTATTCAAGGACACTTCCTTAGGTAGTATTCTTTTCCCTTATATTCTGTTTTCTTTTTCTATATTCAGATCTTCCACTTTCATTTTTGCCTCATCTTCTTTTCCTTTGCCTCAAACCTTCAGTTCCAGAGGGATTTTATTTGAGAAAAGGCAGTGTGCTCTCTCTCTCTTGGACTGCTTTAAAGCTTATCATAATGTCAGTGAGGATTTGAGCATTAATCAGCAATACACACATGTATATTGAATACACAGAGAAAGAGGTTTATGACAAGAAAGCCAAACAAGGTTTCTCTTGAATCAACCGCTTTCCTCAGAAAATAGTAGGTTCTACCATAATATTGGTACCATGTCCTCACCCATGCCATAGATTCAACTTCAAGGGCAAACGATCACTTCTTAGGTAATGGAAGGAACCTAATATAGTCTCAGAGAGTAAATCACACAGAGGAGATCCCTCAATAAAGCATGCTTTTTCAAAGACATTCCACTAACCAGGTGCATCCTCATAAATTGAAACAAATTAATCACAGGCATGCATCTGTAATTAAAATTCCATATATAAATTAATTCTAGTGAAAATATCCAAACAGAAATTAATTCTTCTCTTCTGTTTTTGCACTCACCTTCAATGAGAGTGAGTAAAGCGGTGTCTTATCTTGTAACATAGTTTAGCTTGGAATAGAAAGACATCACATTTCATTCATTGTACAGAGAAATGGCTGGTGACTCAACAGTTTTATACTGAAGATTGTGGAAGTTTAGTTATGGGAAAAGTCATCTTAGTGTTAGTCGGGAGTTTCTTTTCTTACTGAAACTGAAGTGGCTATGAAGTATACTTTTTTTTTTTTTTGCTGGAACATTCTTAGTAGATTCAAGGATCTGAAATGCATGCTTTCAGTAGTATTAAAATCACATCTATTGGTTTGGTGACCAAAGTACACATTTACAGTAGACTGAGAATCATAGAACAGTAGAGCTAGAAGCAATATTATTAGTAATATTGTGGAATAGGACCTTGGAAAACTGACATTAATCGATAAGTGTATCGGTTGAACTTCTACTGTGTTATGACTATTCTGAGGGGCACAGAAGTGTATGTGGCCTTGACTGACTCATTAAGGAGATAGGGTACCAAAGGCTTAAAGATATAAGTAGGCAGAGAGATGCATGGGAAGTGACAATCAGTTCATGCAGGGAGTGAGAACAACGTGAGCTCAGAGAACGGAGAACTGTGAGCTATGACCTCTTTTGAATGATATTGAAAATTGACAAATATTCTAAATTATTTAGGTATGGAAAAGAAGCCAATATATTTATTTGCTTGTTCATCCACTAAAGGCCATGGATAACCCTCTCTCTATGTAGTCTTCACATTCTTCTGTTGCAATGGAACATGTTCCCTGCTACTGATCAAGGTCAATTTTCAGCTTGAAAACTCTCATCGTAAACCCGCTTGCCTTCTCCATTGGCTTCATTTCTGTAATTTCCACTCCCCCTTTTCCATTGCATTAATCTCTATCTCTCTGCTCCACCAACATACTAAGATGTTTGGTGTCTTCCATCTTAGGCAGACAAACTCAGACATTGCCCCAGGACAGGCTCCTACTCACAGCAAAACATCTTCAAAGATGCTCTCTTCAACTGCCTCCATTTCCTAGGTTCCTCTTCACTCTCAGCTCCTTCCATCAGATTTTCACCTCCACCCTTCATCAAAAGTGCTCTCAGATCATCACTGGTCTCTAAGTTGGAAACCACAATGTTAGTTCGCATCCATCCTCCTGCCTCTCATCCCAGAATCTTTTAATACAGGTGATCACATTCTCCTTAGAAAACTTTCTTCATTGCTTCCTTCCTGTCTCTCATTTCATGGGCTGTTCCTTTTCTGTCTTCAGTGCTGCTTCTTTCCCCTACACATGATGTCTGTATATTTCCTATAAACAGAGCTTGCTCTGAGCCCTCTTCTATTCTCAGTATACATAGCCCCTCTCTGAGATCTTAACATCATGTATTAAATGCCATTTATAAGCTGATGATAAGCAAGGCATTTCTATCCAGTCATGCTCTTTTCCTCATAGGCCTGAACTTGTTGCCCAACTGTCTGCCTGACATCTCCAGGTGGCTACCTCAAGCTCCATATGGAACACAGTTCTTGATTTCTTATGACACTGTTCATCCTCCAGGTGTCACACAGTTGGAAGTGTCACACAGTTGGAAAGCCAAAAGCTTTGCTACCCTCTTGACATCTGTCTACTCCACATTCAATTCACAAGCAAGTCTTCTCAGCTTCACCTCCAAAATAAATCTCTAGTCTATCCACTTTCTCCATTCCCATGCCTGCTTTCCTGGTCCAAATTTTTAATCTTTCTCCTACCATATTATAATAGCCATGTCAACTGGTCTTTCCACTTCTCTTTTCACCCTATCCATGCCACTCCCAAACTTTTCACCACACAATTAGTGTGGGCTTTATCAAACCAAATCAGATTATTCCCCTCTTAAACTTTTTAGTCCCTCTCCGCGGCAGCTGAAAACTGAAATCTACCAAGACCCACAAGGCCTTCTAGGGTCTGGCACCCATCTTGCAGCTCCAGACAAACACTAGCCATTTGTTTCTTTGTTCATCCCTCTCACGCTGGACTCTTCTGTTCCCTAGACAAGTCAAGCTGCTTTACATTTCAGGCTCTTTGTCTTGTTGGGGCAGCTTTCCATGTGCTTTCCTACCTTTAAGTTCTCATTTTAAATCTTATCTCTTTGGTGAGGTTGTCTCTGGCTATTACATTATTTTAAGTAGAGAAGTAGTGCCCCCAATATACTTGACCACGCAGAGTCCTTCATGGTGCTTTCACAATTTGCAGTTACTTTGTGATTTTGACTGTTGAGTATCTCCTTCCTCTAGGATGCAGGTCCGCAAAGGGGTAAGGACGGGACATGGTCTGTTTTGGTCACTGGTATATTCCAGGCACTGAGAAGGGTAGCAGGAATGATTCAAGCAGTAGGTTAATATCAAGGATGAATCGGATGCTGTGTACTCATGGAGGTGGGTGAGACAACAACACTGCCTTCAAGTCACCAACAGTCAGAGAATGTACTCATCCTCCTTGGGCCTCAGATTTTTTTTTTTTTCAATTTTTTAAAATTTTGTTGAAGTATAGTTGATTTATAATGTGATAATTTCTACTGCATAATAAAGTGATTCAGTTATACATGGACACACATCCATTCTCTTCCCACATGCACCATCACAGAATATTGGGTAGCATTCCCTGTGCTACAGAGTAGGTGCCTCAGATTTCTTAACTGTAATATGAGCATAGAGGGATTATAACGGGTTGCATATAAAGAAAGCAAATTGGTTTTATAAAGTCAACGCAATTCATTTGAGCTTCCCAGTTTAGCCCTGTAGAGAATAACTACCTTCTTTCTGTAAAGAAAAAAAAAAAATTCCCATTAATTCTGGAGGAACAGGAAGGAAAAGCAACTCTTGCCTAGGAGATCAGAAGATGGTCTTTATAGGCATTTATACTTTTCTGGCTTCAGAGTTGGGCGGTACACATGACATTTATTCACTTGGTGTCACTATGCCGTGTAATTCACTCACCGTCTCTGGTCTCACCTTGACCAACAACACTCACCTGCCCCTGAGTCAGTCACTCCCTGATTTTCTCAGTATTTCAGCAGCCTCTCTAGTGTCCTGGAAGTTCATTGAAACCTCTGACCCTCTCTTTTTTTAATTTAATTTTTATTAATTTATTTAAAGTATAGTTGATTTGTAGTGTTGTGCCAATTTCTGCAGTACAGTGTACTGACCCAGTCATCATAATATATCACACAAATACACACACACACACACACACACACACACACACATTCTTTTCTTGTATTATCATCCATCAGATTCTATCCCAAGAGACTGGATATCATTCCCTGTGCCAAATACCATATGATATCACTTATATATAGACTCTAAGATATGGCACAAATGAACCTACTACAAAACAGAAACAGATTCACAGACATAGAGAACAGACTTGTGGTTGCCAAGGAGGAGGGGGAGGAAGTGGGATGGATGGGGCGTTATGGGGTTGGTAGATGTAAACTATTACATTTAGAATGGATAAGCAGTGAGGTCCTGACCCTCTCTTTTTTCCTTCAGGAAACTTGGCTATTAACCTGGTGGCTCTGCCTCATAAGGTATTTGAGGTGCTTACATAGCTTCCCAAAAAAAAAAAGTGTTTGCCTTCAAACTTTCCAATTCTTATTCTCTACCTTCCCATCGGAGATCATATCAACTGTAGGAAAAGTTCACATCTTTCCTTTTGTTGTGAATCCTTCCCAAATTAGAGCATTTCAATTAGAGTGACCTTGGAGACTGCATTTTTTTCCCCCAAAGGACAGAATCTTCAAAGATCTTTACTTTGTGCTTATAAAAAATTTAAGGTACTTGGAAACCTTCCTTTATTATAAAATTCCAAATGCAGTAATCATTATTAGGAAAGTATTATGCAAACCAGTCATGCACCAGGGGACCACTACCCGATGTCTCTTGCAGTGTAAGCAAAGAGTTCTTTTAAATATGTCACTGCCTGGCTGGCCATATTCTGAAATATAATGTTTGTTTTTCAATAAACTAGGCATCTGGCTGCAAAGATGTGCTTATTATAAACTTGCCTTCATCTGTAGTGGCCCCTTCATGTAAGTCATTTAGTACCATAAGCTTTATTAACTGTGAGCTTGTAGGTCAACTATGGTTGGTGAGTGTGCCTTTTTTCCAAATGATTACTACTCTCTCCCTGATTCTCCCAATTTACCAAAAGGAAGCTTCAGAATCCTTGGAGAATAGAGCCTACAGAGGAAGAAAGTTTCCCAGCAGTTTCACAGCTAGCAAAATAAGGAGGGAAACAACCCTATTATTAATGGAAGCTCTTTTGTCATTGGTAGAGCTAACCTGAGCTCTAGCCTCTTAGTCTTGGGTTCAGTTTCACTATATCCCATTGTGTCGCTGAAGCTATAGGTGTGGTTGACTTTGACCTTGGGTGGGCATCTGTGGGAACTGGATGCAGGTGCTTCAGTGCCAATACATGGGCGGTATTTGGCCTCCCAAATATTGGGTAAGTGTTCCTTTTAGTCTCTGAAGCCTTTTTTTTTTAGCTGTGTCACTGAACAAATATATTTAAATTGGTACAGCCAGGATGATGGTACAATAAGAAAGAGTAGACCTAGGAGAAAGTTTATTTTCAGATTTCAAATAATTCTGTCTTTTCACGAAATGGAAAAGATTTGAATTAATCAGATTTTGCAAGAATATCTTAGGAGAGTGAGTGATACATAATCTACAAATTAGTCCATTGGTATGTTTCACTCAATTTTTTTTGTTTTTAATTAAATTAAAAAATTATGTTGAGTAGAGTTAAATTACAGTGTTGTATTAGTTTAAAGTATATAGCAAAGTGATTCAGTTATATATAAGTATTCTTTTAGATATTTTCCATTATATGTTATTACAAGATATTGGGTATAGTTCTCTGTTTTACATAGCAGGTCCTTTTTGATTATCTACTTCATATATGGTAGCATGCATTTGTAAATCCCAAACTCACTATTTTCTTCTAGCTTTTCTCTTAGCAGGTGCCTTCCTATTGTACAGTTCTTCATTTAAAATGTAAAAAAAAAACCCACCCCACCCACCCACCAATGACTCTTTGGGCTTTGCCAAGTAGGTTCCTGACATTGCTGTTGATCTTTTGGATTATGTTTTTCTTAGTAGGGAAAATTATTGCTATATCCATATGGAAATGTAGACGGGACATAACCAAGACTTGACCAAGTCTTAGAGCCCAAGACCCAGGTACTTGGTGTGGAAGACTCAGAAATGATGAGACCCCAGATGAAATATTTCCATCATAACAGCTGAGAGGATATGTAATTGAAACCTGTACAGAAATAAAAATAACATACTTATCCAAATATACTCTTAGAAACCTAGTCAGTTATAGTTGAAAAGAGACATATAGTGAGTCTTGAGTCAGTGCAGGTGTTAATTCTTCAAGGGGAAGGAACAGCTGTGAGTTCTGGGGATCAGTTTCCCTAAAGCCTAAATGATATAAATATGATGGATTAGGGGGCAAATATCTCAATATTTCCTCTTAGATTCTTGACTGGCTATGCAGTCTTAAGCAACTGACTTTATTTTACTGAGCCTCAGCTTCTTCATTAGTAAATGGAAATGACAATGGCATTGACATGATGTTTCATTAAGGGAATGTTACAAAATTATGAAGCATGGTGTCTGGCATGTAGTAAGGTACGTAGTAGATGCCATCATACCTGAGAATGAGTGAAATCAAGGGCTGTTTAACTGAAGTAAAGTAAAAGCTGATGTTGAATGGCTCTGGGCAGATCTTTATAAGGGCTTTTTTAAATTGAAATATAGTTGATTTACAACGTTGTGTTAATTTCTGCTATACAGCAAAGTAATTTACTTATACATATGTACACACTCTTTTTTAAAATATTATTTTCCATTATGGTTTATCATAGGACATTGAATCTAGTTCTCTGTAGGATCTTGTTGACTATCACCTCCATGTATGATAGCTTATGTCTGCCAACTCCAGCTTTTCACTCCATCCTTCCTCCAACCCTCTCCCCCTTGACAAACGCAAGTTTGTTCTCCATGCCTGTGAGTCTGTTTCTGTTTTGTAGATAGGTTCATTTGTGTCCTATTTTAGATTCCACACATAAGTGATACCACCTGGTATTTTATTTTCTCTTTCTGACTTACTTCACTTGGTGTGATAATCTCTAGGTCCACCCATGTTACTGCGAATAGCATTATTTCATCCTTTTTATGGCCAAGCAGTATTCCACTGCATATATGTACCACATCTTCTTTATCCATTTGTCTCTGGTGGACATTTAGGTTGTTTCCATGTCTTGCCTATTGTGAATAACACTACTGTGAACATAAGGGTGCATATATCTTTGGAATTATAGTTTGTCTGGATATATGTCCAGGTCTGGAATTACTGGATTGTATGGTAATTCTATCCTTAGTTTTCTGAGAAACCCCCTACTGTTTTCCATAGTGGCTGTACTAATTTACGTTCCCACCAACAGTGTAGGAGGGCTTATGCGGAGCAAGTTTTGATATAAATCTCTCAGAACAGTTTCTCTTTTCCCTGCTTAGTTAATTCTTACAGAGTCTCTAAAAAGAAACAGCAATAGGTTCAGACTTAGACCAGAAGATGATGGCATTGCAGGAAATAATTATCTTCTGCATCCTCCCGCATTATCCTCTGACTCATGTGAGCCGACTATGATGTCTGTGTGCCCGGGAAGTCACCCACTCATGACTTTAAAAGGCCATTTACTTAGTGTCCCAAGTGACCTGTGAGAGGTACCCTCTTACTAAGGTTCTAGAAACACATACCTGGAAGAGCCTGAAATCCAGAAACATTTTCATGTGTGGGTCCTGGGCCCTTAGTATGCTGTTTATTTCTAGCTGTTCATTTTCAATTAATGCTTCTTAGTACTACACCCTGGGACCTCACACCTAAGCCTCCCTCTCCTGACATGTACTGGGTATCTTAAGCCATTAAACTTTGGCATCTATTTTTTTTTTATAATTTATTTTTTATTTTTTTGCATTATAGCTGGTTTACAGATTTCTGTCAGATTTTCCAACTGCACCATGTGGTGACCCGGTTACATGTACATATATGGTTTTGTCACATGTGGTTAGATATAGTTCCCCGTGCTATACAGTTGCATCTCCTTGCTTTTCCATCATTAAAGCACTAGTTATCCCCATTCCCTCCCACCCCCTATATTTGAAAGCCTCTTTTTCTGCAGAAGATGTTGGCTTGAGGGGAGAGAGAGAGAGAGAATTGTATTTGTTCTAATAAAACGATTTAAAAATAAATACATTTGGGGCACAGTTTTCTAACTGTCATTTATTGTTGCTAATGAGTAGTTATTACTTAATTGTGTGTTTATATTAAACATTCCTCGTGCCAACGTGACAGCCAAATTCTTGACTAATGGAGCAAGAAAATAAAAATAAAAAGCTTAGGGGGAAGGATGCACCAAAAAAATAGAAAAAACATGGTTGTTTGATTAAGAGGTCTCCATAATGGATCATTTTCAGGAAAGGCATCGCCTTATGCAACCAGTGGCTTTTTCTTGGCCCCCAGACAGTGCAAGCTCTAGTAAGATATTATTGTTTTTTCCCCATTCTTACTAACTGAAGGAATCTTAAGTGAAAAAAAAAAATAGCTAGACTTACTGTGGGCTTAGCCCTTTTCCTAAAGGCGTCCAGCCGATTCTCTCAGAACACGAAGACGCCCTGCCTGAGCTATGGTTTCCAAGTTCAAGCTGGATTTTACTAACTGGTCACCATTTCTCTGAAAGAGAGGTGTTTGAGTGACTTGTTTTTCAGCTCAATGCAAATTAGTTTGTGCTTCAAAATTTGCTGATCTTCTCACCCCAATTGGAAAAGTGTCTGACAACATTGATTGACCAAATGAAGGACTCAGCGAGGTCAAGTGCATTTTAAGATGCCTCTTAAATTGTCCTCAATCATCCCTTCTTAGAAAGCTGAGTCTTATGGCAATGGTGTTAAGATAGAAGAAACACCCCTATCAGGTCCCCTCTACTTTAAAGGAATTACTTTCTCCAAACCAAGGCCTTTGCATATACAATTTTCCCCGGAAGAGTCTCTGATGACAGCCTTTCTAAGTGGATCCCATCCATCTTTCCAGTGTCAACATCAGCATCATCCTTCAGAGAATTCTCCCAATTCCCAGGCTATGCTGCTACTCTTTATCACCCCTTGGTAGAAACCTGTGTTCCTCTCTGAGAACAAATTACTCCATTTCTTAAGTATATATTCATGAGAATAATATTGTGCTTGTCTCTCGCTGCTTCTCTACAATGTAAACTCTAAGAAAATAGGAAGTGTACCCATTTTTGCTCATTGCTCCATCTCATTAGTTTAGCACAAGAGTGGATGCACAGTAAGCCACCAACAAATGGGTAGGATGAATGAACATAAATTTTACAAGTGTGCAAACTCCTTGATTTTTTTTTTTTTGAAAATGGACTTGCCTGGGGGCAACACATGGAGCCAGACTGAAGCTGGACCCCAATGGGATGAGTGTCAAGATAGTGGCTGCCAGCAAAATTTCTCTGTTTTGCTGTTTAGAGAGCAGCTCACGGCTTCCAAGTTGAAATTCTTTTTCCACTCAGGTAGTTTTCAGTAAATTTAAAGTAAACTAAAATTGAACTCATTAGTCATTTCATTATTGGCTGCTCCCTCCTTCTTTTATCCTTCTTAATGGATACATCTCATCCTGCCTTCTCAGAGCTTAAATTTCTACATTTTGATGGGGAGCATGCCTGTGGTTTCATAGTCCCATTTTCTCTTCTGCTAATGATTCTTATAACTGTTCTCTGTTTATTTTTATAGATCATCCAATCTTCTTTACTAGGTTGTTTATATTTCTAAAAGGACCTGATTGATTGCAATTCTCCTTGCATTCCTGCTAAACTTAATGGTCTCTGTTGCCCTTTTCATTTCTAAATTTGAACTGAGATGAATTTCAATTTCACTTTGAGGGACCATTTCTGAACTATAGAAATTTAAGTAAATCTGACCAGGAACTTCCTCAGGGACAATTTTAATTTTTCAAATAATAGGAAATGAGTAATACTTCTTCCAATATAGACAGATAGAGATAAAAAGGTAGGTAGATAGATAGATAGATAGATAGATAATAGATAGGTAGGATAGATAGATTAAATCATGAACTTTAACCTAAAATTTTATTTTGTCCCAAATTTTGTATATCTGGGTATCTATCTAAATGTGTATTGAGAGCTTACCCCATTTTGGCTCGTTAGTATATCAGTTCATTCTGTTCTTCCTCCACCTAGATGCTTTTCTCTTCCAGTCCTTTGAAGAAATAACCAGTACCAGTGAGCAGGAGGAGGCGGGCTGGCACTTGAGATGCCAAGTCTTTTTCTTCTTTTTTAAAAATTATTATTATTATTATATTTTTTTACGGAGGCATCCATGGCATACGGAGGTTCCCAAGCTAGGGGGCGAATTGGAGCTACAGCTGCCAGCCTGCACACAGCTACAGCTACGCTAGATCTGAGCCGTGTCTGTGACCTACACCACAGCTCACCACAACGCTGGATCCTTAACCCACTGAGTGAGGCCAGGGATCAAACCCACCACTTCACGGTTACTAGTTGGATTCGTTTCCACTGTGCCACAATGGGAACTCCTCTTTTTCTTTTTCTTCTGCAATAAAACTAGTGTCATTAGTGGAAGGACCTGGGCTGGCAATAAGGAGTTGTCACCTTGACTTTGCCACTAATTAGCTGTGTGCCCTCAGTCAGTCAAGCTATCTCTCTTTTCTGCACCTTAATTTGCCCATTTGTAAAAAGATGTGGCTAAATTCAGTGAATTCAAAGACCCCACAAATGTCTTTAAAGATTAAGAAAACTGCAGACTCATGAGCTTTCATTTCCAGTAATATTCAGTAACTAAACTGTCAAATTAGAGTTTGTAAAGAAGATTTAAAAAATATCTATCTTTAGAAATCTCCACCTAGAGCTCAGCTCTTTTCCCATGTGACCCCAGTGAGTGGGAGAGCCCCTGACTTGCCTCTCACCACACTGCTACTCACAGCCTAGGAATTCCATATAGGTTGGAAGGTGTAATCGGGAAGCAATAAGACACTAGGTCATGTCAGACAGGGAATAGGAGAGAAGAGAGTGCTTTAATACTAGGACTGTTTTCCACTTTCAAAAGGAACTATCTATAAAAAGAGAGGCGAAGCACAGAGAACACAGAAAGCAGCCCTGCCTGTGGTTGCTGGATGGAGCTGGGACTGTTTGTTAGGGAAGACATCCATGGAGATGAAACTGCAGTATATGGGGGATTCCTTTGTTTGAAGAGTCACTCTCCCCTGCATTAAACATCTCATTAAGTGTCTTCCTTAATTTTTGTGATGTCCAGAAGCTTTCAGAGATAATCTGAGCAGTCAGTGAACTGATGTGTGTGCCAGGGCATGAATAGTGAAGATTGTTCCATGTTTGCCCTGGGTCTATCAGCAGCAATAAATTGTAATCGGTTAGGCATTTTTCAAGCATGCTACTGTTTGCCAAACACTGTTTTTGGCAGGCATCTGTAACAAAGCCTAATGCATTATGCATATTATTTCCACAGTATTTCATTGTATTAGCACATGTAGTATTTGTATGGAATTTTTGTAAATTCATTACCAAAGTATTATCATATTAATGACTCTGGCTTAAAAAGTATTAGAAAAATGTTAATATTCATAGAGAGTATACATCCTATGGTGGGGAAATGGGAATCATTTATTATCACTCGAATTTCAGAAAAAAATTAGCATGGGCATGGGAAAAATAATTTAAAAACTACATAGCAAAAGTGGAAAAAAATTAAAAACCTGAATCACTTTGATGTTCCCTTGAAGACTGAAGGTGCATTTTCAGAACTGTAATGACAATCATTATTATAGATTAAATTATATTGAGGGATGAGTTTTACTTAACAGCATAATTTAGTGATGGAGATCTGAAAAATTTATTTCATCTCTCCAAGTATTATTTCTTTGATATCCTTGATCTGCTAAAGGCCACTTTCTCACTTCTGTTTCCATCCTTCCCTGCAGTGGAGAAGGCATTAGGCTTTTGAACTTTGTTTAACCCTTTTTCTTGCTATGTTCTTAGAACAGGAAAACAATACAACATGGTAATATTATCTATCTCCATTGGAAGCTATTCCAATAATTCAGTTCTCCCATGAAGTGTAGTATTTGGCTCTATTAAATGCCTCTTGGCCCACTCTTACTATTCTTATAACATTGGGGAAATTAGTAACAAATTATTCTCTTTACCCTTTTGGAGACTGTATTATATCTGGTGGTTCCTCACACCTTGATTTGTCTTGTTCCTCTAAATTTGACAAATAATGTCTAGAGCACTCTTCCCTTTAGAAACTATTTTACAACGCCATCGTTTCTTGCTGTCAGAAAATGTTAGAGCTATTCTTCTTTTCACAGGTTTTGATTCAGATAACACCTCTCTCCCAGAAGCTCAAAAACCCTAGCCAGTATTGCTCTCTGTAGTTTCACAACAGCCTTTTGATGGAGGGCAATATGTTCTCACTATTAAAAAAAAAAAAAAGAAATCATCTCCCAGTGCAGCACTGTGCTATGCAACACATGAGTGAAAGAATGGTTGATTTACCCTCAGGAAATATAAATCCAAAGGCATCAGCATTGAATAGATGGAAAGATTAAAGACATCCACTCAGTGACGTAGTATAAAATTACAATGAGATTTAAATTCAGAGAAAAGGTAATTGTTTTTAAGTAGAGACAGCACATTTATAAGGGTAATTACTCTTTTTAAAATATACAATTAAGTTATCCTCATCTCTGTAGGCCATGAGAATTGAGTAGTCAGTCTGTTCCATTCACAGCTCCAGAGCCAGTGCAATGTTTTTCTTCCATATTTCTACCTAGATCCTCCTTCCTGACTCATGTTCCATTCAGAGCACCAAAAAAAAAAAAAAAAAAAAAAAAAAAACAATGAGATCTTGACATTGCCGCTCTCACTTTTTAGGTGCTACTTCTTAACTAGAATTAAACTCCCTCTGAGCAAAGCTCATTGCTGTCTCGCACTGCTTTCCCCAAAACTCAGTCATAAACCAGCTACAAATATGGCACCTAGTAAATATATCTTGCTCAGTGTTTTCTCAATCTTTGAGCTTGAAATGTAAAAGAAAATCCTTAATGTTAATAATATTCTTAAGCAAGCACTTTCCTCAAACTCTGTTTTTTTTTTTTAAGAAAAAGAAGGTTAGATTATTGTCAGAAATTGAAAATGGCTATCTATCCATCGAATTAGTCTGTGCTATAAACATCTGAAGGAAACTTCAGTGTAAAGAGAAAGAGGAGTATTTTATAGATGGATGGAAAGCCTCTTAAAAGGGGGAAAAAATAAATGTCTCCAGAACATTCCACAGAGTCTCACTACTGGGTTGTAACTTGAAAAGAAATGCCTGGGCTGAAAAAGATCAGACAGGATGATTTTCTCCATGCCAAATTTTCAAGCTGTTGACCCAGTTACCACAGGTGCCCTGGGATACATAGTAGCTGACCTTCTCAAGGAAATGTTTTTGGTTTTGAGTCAGAAAATACTACACTTACATTTTCCCTATATTTTTTATATTGGTCGTCATTAATAATTTTTAAATTAGAGTATAGTTGATTTACAGTGTTGTCGCAGTTTCTTCTGTACAGTAAAGTCACCCAGTCATACATATATACATACATTCCCTTTCTTATATTATCTTCCATCATGGTCTATCCCAAGAGACTGGATACAGTTCCCTGTGCTGTACAGTAGGACCTCATTGCTTATCCATTCTAAATGTAATAGTTTGCATCTACCAACCCTAAAATCCCTGTCCTTGCCACTCCCACCCCTCTCCCCCTTGGCAGCCACAAGTCTGTTCTCCATGTTTGTGGGTCTGTTTCTATTTTGTAGACAGGTTAGATTCCACATGTAAGTGGTATCATATGGTATTTGTCTTTCTCTATCTGACTGACTTAGTATGAGAATCTCTAGTTGCCTCCATGTTGCTGCAAACCAAATCTCCTCTCGTTGGTTCTGACCAGGGTCAAGAATCTTCCAAACTAGGGCCCATGATGTGTTAAAAACAAGGAAAATAATGCAGAGGAGATTTGTGGAGAAGAAAATTTTGTTCTTTATATTTTTTTCTAAAAATATATGCTTTTTTGACCAAATAAAAGGAGAGCAGAGATGCCAGGAAACAAGTCATATGGCCTAGTATAATGTATGTTTTCCAGGAAGGCATTTGCTGGAGGATGTATTAGGGTCATAGTCTGTGTCCATTCAAGCTTTGCTAAGGGGAAATGTCTGACACATAACTGAGCACGTGAATACCTCTGGATGCCCTGGGGCTGCATTAATATCAATCCCCTGTGGAAGTACAGCCAGAGGCAGTGAACTGGTGAAATGGCCATGTTCACTGAGAATTAGTATAAATAATGGTAGAATTTGGTTAAGAGAGTTACTTGACAGACTGCTCTGCAAACTGTACTTATTAGCTTTGACCCAGTAAAGGCAGATTCGCATGGGAAGCTACATCTGTTTTGAATACCTTTTTGCCTTCTATTTAGAAACAACAAAAGGAAGGGTTTTTTGGTGGTTCTTGTTTGCTTATATTTGTAAAGAGACAATCTACCCATTGATTTTGCATGTACGTTGAGTTTTCTTGAGACATTACATTTGAGTTTTGCTTTCAGGTGTACAAATGAGTCCTGGGTGGGTCCGAATTTGACTTAGATTCAAGTGGACACTAGTGTGATAAAAGACAGAGTGCTTTACACCTCGGTAGATCATTGCATCTCATAAGACTGGATAATGCAAATGGCCTAGATTTCTGTGAAAGAAATCACCACTTTCCACCTCAAAAGGATATGGAATGTTCTAAGCTCATGAATATATATTCGCCCATTCACATAAGCTACCCAGCTAGTTGTTCTGCTTTCACACCCAATTTTTGCCTGTGCAATATTTGTATTATGCCCAGAAGAGTAAAATTTTTAATTATATCTCAAAAATGGCTTGAGATTACTGGAGATCATTACTGGATTTGAATATTTATTTTATTTTTTTAATATTTTCTTTATCTAGGGCTGCACCCGCGGCATATGGAGGTTCCCAGGCTAGGGGTCTAACGGGAGCTGTAGCTGCCGGCCCTCGCCACAGCCACAGCAACGCGGGATCCGAGCCGCGTCTGCAACCTACACCACAGCTCACGGCAATGCCGGATCCTTAACCCACTGAGCAAGGCCAGGGATCGAACCCGCAACCTCATGGTTCCTAGTTGGATTCGTTAACCACTGAGCCACGAAGGGAACTCCCTGGATTTGAATATTTAAAACAACAGCACACAAACCAAAAAAAGCACTCATAGAAGCAAAAGAAATGGGAAAGACATGGAATAAAATATAAAGTTGTCTCTGTTGTCCCTAAGGGATAGCATTTTTACCTTATCCTATTTCAAGAAAGGTGAAAAGAAAATCTCAGGTGCGTCATGGGCATCACATAGAATTAAAGAAGCTTATTGATGTGTTCTCTACCTAAGTATACACCTGTCAGGTAGCCTGTACTAGATCAATAGCAAACAGAGCAGAGTGTTCAGTGAGGTCCTGACAGAGAATAAGCTCTAACAAGCCAAGTTTACCTCAATTTACCATTTTGCACTATTAACTAAAATAGGGCCATTATTTTAAATAGGTGAGGCTTGAATGTAACAGGCCTTCCTTTTCAATCAGGAGCTTTTCCATCCACATGAATGTTATTCCTCAAAATATTTACCTTTGGGTACTAGGTCCTCCTGATACTTGGAAATTCCTTTCAGATTTAAGTAAGCATGTGAAGCAAAGGGAAAGCATTCTTTGACTTGTGTATTTATTGTTCCCTGTTTATGACTGCACCTGCAGCATCTGGAAGTTCCAGATCTAGTGGTCAAATTGGAGCTGCAGCTGCAGGCCTATGCCACAGCCACAGCAAAACCAGATCTGAGCCCATCTACAACCGATGTCACAGGTTGCACAGGCCCGGTTTTGAAGCAGGGCAGGCATCAAACCAGCATCCTCATGCAGACTGTGTTGGGTTCTTCACCCACTAGCCACAATGGGCACTCCCAGGAAGAATTCTTTTAGAGCCCTGTTCTTATTTTGGTTTGCCTGTAACATAGCAGAAACGAGCAAGAAGTTTGGGTTCAGAGGGTCCTGGATTTGATCTGCCATGTACTAGCTTATGAGGCCTTGACCAAGGCACTAACCTCTCAGAGCCTGTTTCCTAAGCAGGAATGTAGTAAGACAGGATCCATTTTTTATGCCTAGAGTGCAATCATAAGTGAATTTTGTAATCATTCTGAGGGTTTTTTTTTTTTAAGTTTTCAAGAAAGTTTCAGTGTAATTTCATCATTTTACAGGTGCTCATTAAAAAAATGTTATTCCATATATAGTCAAAAACAGCAACTCCTGGAGTTCCCGTCGTGGCTCAGTGGTTAATGAATCTGACTAGGAACCATGAGGTTGCAGGTTCGATCCCTGGCGTTGCTCAGTGGGTTAAGAATCCAGCTTTGCTGTGAGCTATGGTGTATTTCGCAGACACGGCTCGGATCCCGCGTTGCTGGGACTGTGGCGAAGGCCAGTAGCTACAGCTCCGATTAGACCCCTAGCCTGGGAAACTCCATATGCCGCGGGTGCAGCCCTCGAAAAGGCAAAAAGACAAAAAAACAAAAACAAAAACAAAAAAACAGCAGCTCCCAATATTGACCTTCTATCCTGAACATGGCAGACAATTGAGAGTTTGCCATGCATGATAAGGCCAGATACTGTTTCTTGCTTTACCTCTCTGTCTATTGCAAATGTCAGGCTTTGGTGTTAATTCTTCCAGGCTCATAGCCTTCAGCTCCACCTTTTCAGCTTTTTGCATATAGGCTAACATTTCATGAATATGTTGTATCTTCCTTCAGCCTCTTGAGCTCACAGCCTAATCACTTCTGTTCAGCAACAGTGCTGAGAAAGAATGCTGTTCCTCTTTGCCCTGTGTTTGGCTTCCCAGCTAGGAGACTGGGTACATCGCACGGCTGTTTGTTGGTCCTGTCTTGCCATCTAGTGATAACTAAGGCTCACTGGTATTGCTGATTTGAGGTTCTGTAGCAAGTCCAGGTTTCACAGGCAGACCTGAAGCAGGGGAAGCACACTGTGCTGAAATCCTGTCGATAAGTTGAAACCCACTGCCAGCCGAGCCCCTCCTAGCCCAATTCTATTGGTAAGACCTGCACAGACCATTTTGGAAATTCCATTGCTCTGGTTCCATTCACTCTAGTTCTAAAGTTTTATTTGGCATAAATGAAATACTAAGGACATAAACACAGATTAAACACCGCCCTGTCTTCGAAGAATTCTCAGTCCTTAGGGGATAAAATAATTCTTGGTAAGACTTTGTAATTTTTTTTCACTGTAATTTTAGTTTGTCATTTATCTAATGGAGACTTACTGAACCCCTCCTATGTTCAAGAGATTTTCCTATGTCCTGGCAGAGATCATGGAGAATATGTCATGTTTTGGGAAAGAGACAGCACAGAAATAGGCTTGTACACAACTAATCAATACAAGAAAATGGAAGAAAAGGCTTAACTAGAGATAGGGTAATGAGAGAATTTATTCTGATATAAATGATCCTGAAAAAGTTTCTGGAAGTGTTGACTTTAAGGCTGGGTCTTAAACTATGAGTGGGAATGAGATGTGCAGAGAGGAGAGAAAAGTTTCAGCCTAAGTGAACTGTGGAAGTTGAAGTTTAAAGACAAGAACACCTGTGGTGTTACCTACAGGTTGGTGGAGTAAGTCCTGCATTAGAACATTCTCCTGTTAGCTCACAGTATCTTTTCTGATGTGGTATTCAGTTACATCAGGTTTGTAGCTTGAAAACAGAGTCCGTGGAGTATTTACACCACAGAAACTGGCAAACACTGTAAATTGGGACTTTTGCCCAACCCGCCCAGAGAACCAGTTGTTAAATATTTACCAGCATACCCTTGACTTGTATGATCTTTTTCTGAAAGAAGTTCTCAAATAAGACTGCTATTTCTCCCATTTATCAGATCAGACACTGAGACTAAGTTAGGTTGCCCAATGTCACACAGCTAAGGGTAGAGGCAAACCTAGAACCCATGTAAATAAAATTTTTCCATAGGAATTTAATGCCAATGAGCTTTATGATTCCGGATATGTGGATGACGATGTACAGATGCCACAGAAGGAGGACATTGGGTCTGAAAATTGTTAGTGGCTGAGCTGAAATCTAGCTGTCTCAGGTGTGTCTTCATACGCCTACGCTTCAGACTGGATTGTGTGCCCATCGTCTGATGTCCATTTCTGGCTTTTATGACTTCAAGGAAGGGGGATGAAAACAGAGAGAGGGTAAACTTGGAAATTAGCAAATTTAAGGAAAAAAATAAGGAAATGTTAAGAGAAAAAAAATCCATGAAGATTGACTTTGACCTTACAATAAAATAAAATCCTCGAGATTGGGAGTCTTCTGACATTCAGTTTTGCCAGCCTGTCTAGGTTTCAGTGTCCTGAAAAGGAGGGGGGCCTTTAGGTAGTTGCTCTTAAACCATTATCCTTTTTCTGAAGCTCTCTGATTCTGTATCTTTCCTAAGTGTTTCATGTGCTGGAATATGCCCTTTTAATTAAAGACAAAACCAAAAACTACGGAGAGGACAAACATGAATTTGGTGACTATTTCACACCAAGCTTTCTTTCTTCCAGCATCCTCTGTACTAGATAAGAAATGTTGTCACTTTATCCCATAAAGGCCTCTCGTTATAGAAATTCTGACAGACATGGAGGAATTATTGAAGACTTTGCTTCCTGTGTTTTTTTTTTTCTGTTTTCTTTTTTCTTCCCTCTCCTACCCTCCATCCCCCTACCTTCCCTTCTTTTATTTTCTTTTTCTTTTTAATTCCTTTTTCCTCTGTTTTCTTCTTTGTTTTATAGGATATAACAAATGAGACATTAATGACAGAATGGAGGTCCTGGGGAGGGAGGGGTGGACCAACTGACTTCTCTCAGTGCTTGAAGTTGCCAAAATAGAAATTTCTCAACTGACAGATATAAATGGTTTGGGGAACTCCATTCCCTCTCCTTGAAAAATTATACCTTTTATCTCTGTATTGATTATTTCTAGCAGTGTTGGAATTTGGATCATAGCTTAGGAAACAATGGAGTGAAAGCAGGGTATGGAATAAATTCTTAATAGCACCCTCAAAGGAAGTTCAAGGTCACCAGGTTAGGTTTTGAACTCAGAAAGTCCTTAACTGATAGTGAGGTAACTCTTCTAGGTACTTATAAAAGTGCACTGCCCTCCCTGGAACTGTGTCTTCCATGCAGTTCTGGAAGAGAGTGGCTGGTCTGGAGTGGACTGTTTAATGCACGTGAATATCCAGTCATACATCACAACAGGAAGGTATTGATTAATCAGGCCCCACTGCCCTTTTAAGTCTTTAGTCCTATAAATTTGGCTGTGAGAATCCAATAAAGCTGACAGAGGAAGCCATCACTGAAACATTCCTGATGGTCAGGGAGAAGATAGAAAAGATAATTAAATGTAACAGTTATCTAGTGGCTTAGAACTGACACTCTGGTGTACAGCAGACCAGGATTTGATATTCTTTCTGCCACTACCTGTGTAATCTTAAATAAAAGAGCTCACTAAGCTTTATGCATGTGTATAATATTAAGGTATTAAACTTAAAACAAGTTACAGGTAAAGAATTCGTCACAATTCTTGGATCTTAGAAAACGCCTAACTCATGGCAGGAGTCAGGGGTCTAGAACGGTTGTTCTAGTAATCATAGATGTGTACACCCTCAGCCTTCTTGTCTCTCTCAGTCATCTGTCTAGACCTATCACTCTCTCTCGCTATATCCATTTGTTCTCTTCCTTTGTCCCTTTGTATTTCTTCCTTGTCCCAGCTGCCACCAATGTCCTCTGACACCTTTTACCATCCCCCTTCCTCAGCACCCTTTTACTCTGTCCACTCTTCTATGCAGAAAAGTGCACATCTCCATGTACACAACAAGTCTGCATGTAGTTACAGGCGTGCATTAATTAATCTTCTGTTCATAGTAAGTGGACGGTACAGCAGAAATGGACACAACATTGTAAATTAACTATACTTTAATGAAATCAAATTAAAAAAAGTATTATATATAGAATGAATAAACAACGAGGTCCAACTGTGTAGCATAGAGAAATATATTTAATGTCCTATGATAAATCATAGTGGAAAGGAGTATGTAAAAGAATATTTATCTGTATAACTGAATCATGTTGCTGTACAGCAGAAATTAATCCAACACTGTAAATCCACCATACTGCCATAAAAATTTTTTAAATGCAAAAAATAAGTGGAGGACATTTAACTAAAGATTACTATTAATGAAACTATAGAGCTCTATTAATGAAATTATATCTTTAAATGGTTGATAGATACACAGGATGGTCAGTATATTGCTTCGCTTATTCAACAAATATTTATTTGAGATCCTGGGATATGGCCGATGTTGATAGAATTTTGACCTGGAGTTGGAGACAGCCTGGTTAGAAAGAAAATTCCTAGTCAAAAGAGCCATCATGGGAGTTCCCTTAGTGGCTCAGTGGTTAAATAATCCAACTAAGAACCACGAGGTTGCGGGTTCAATCCCTGGCCTTGCTCAGTGGATTAAGGATCCGGCGTTGCTGTGAACTGTGGTGTAGGTCGCAGACGCGCACAGCTCGGATCCCACGTTGCTGTGGCTGTGGCGAAGGATGGTGGCTACAGCTCCTGTTAGACCCCTAGCCTGGGAACCTCCATATGCTGCGGGTGCGGCTCTACATAAAAGGCAAAAGGACCAAAAAAAAAAAAAAGAGCCATCATGAAGTAATACAGGGTGGGGAAGGGGAGTAGCTAATGTAAGTACATAGTTTAGTGATGATTGCAGGCCATATGAAACCATCACCACTGACTAGGAAGATGGTAGTATAGGGTTGAGCAGTAAAGAGTCACCTTATCTTGGTTGGTTAAGGCTGCCAAAACAAAATAGCACAGACTGGATGTCTCAAACAACAGAATCTATTTTCTCACAGTTCCTGAGACTAGAAGTTCAAGATCAAGGTTCTGGACTACTGAGTTTCTTGCTCTTGCAAATGGCCACCTCCTGCAGTGTCTCACCTGATCTTTCCTCTGTGCACACACATATCTCTAGTACCTTTCTCTCTGCATTTCATCTTCTTATACAGACACCAGTCAGATTGAATTAGGGACAGTCCTAGCGGCCCATTTTAACTTAATGCCTATTCAAAGATTTTTATCTCCAAATATGTTTACATTTTGTGAGATGAGAAGTTAATTCAACCTATACACTAGAGGGGGACACATTTCAGCTCTTATACGTTTCCTCTTTTAAGGTCAGATTTGCAAATCCAGAGTTTCCACTGTAGATCAGTGGGTTAAGAAACCAACGTAGTATCCCTGAGGATGTGGCTTGGGACCCTGTCCTTGCTCAGTGGGTCAAGGATCCGGTGTTCCCGCAAGCTGTGGTATAGGTTGCTGATGCTGCTTGGATCCGGTGTTGCTGTGTCTGTGGTGTAGGCCAGCAGCTGCAGCTCCAATTTTACCCTTAGCCTGGGAACTTCCATATGCTGCAGGTGCATTCATAAAAACAAAAATTAAAAAAAAATTATAGTTGGGGAAACCAAAATTGAGGGACACTCCAAGCTTTATATTCCAGTCATGAAATTTCCTGTAATAACTTGGAAATGCTTCATGTTGCTTCAGGACTAAGGACTGCTCTTCTATAAAAGGAGTCTATTCCACCTGCTTCCCTCAACTGCGTAGGTGAAAGTGCCGTATTATATTGTTGAATCTGTACCTTTTCACATTAACCCATTCATCACCTTCATCTTAAACAACCACCCTTCATATATATATATGGGGAGATGGAAAGAACATAGACCCACAGCAGTAAATTAAAGTTCATGCAAGCACAGTTGTTGTTGATGAAAACACAGTTTTGCTTAGTTGCAATGAGACACAAGGGGCTCATTATGCCTACTTTTCAGGGAAAAACATTAGGTCAGGCCATCTTAAGAGATGGTGGATCCTATTTTATTTAATGCTTTAATGAATTAATAATTGAGCTAGGATCTTGTTACCTTCATTGATAGGATCTGTGTGGCATCTTTGACACAAAAAATGTAAAGCTCTTTTCCCATGACCTTAGACAAATGGACAAGTAGTTTCTACAGCTTAATTCAGAGCTTTGTCTGAGCCATGGAAGGGAGAATGTTGCTTTACTTTGCCTATTACTGGAAACTTTCAAAATGGAAAAATGCCCATTTTAACCTGTTAAAAATAGCCTATGAAATCTATATTTTTATGTAAATTAAGTAATAATTTTTCAAGAAACACATAGGCACTTACATTAGAAACAAAAGCCACAATTTTTTTTCTCTAATGAGAACAGAATACAATTATCTAAAGTCTATTTTGGAGGAATATAAACTAGTTCATTAAAAAAAAAGCACAAATTTCTTCAGGACGTTGGACTGATGTACTTCTCTTTAGTCCCTTAAATCCCAATATAAATACGCTGTTTTTATATAACTATCCTTTTTTTAAGGCACTAAACAGACTTTCCCTTGCCTGTCCCTTCCATTAAATATGTTTGTATAAAATATATAACATTTACACTATGTTTGTATATACTAAATATGTCAATATATATTAAATATACATACTATAGATCTCATATATTAATGTATATCATGTGCTATTTTACATTTCACATTGAAGTGTTTATTACACAGTATATATTATGCATTACACATAGACATAGTAAAATGCAGTGTTTGAATTTAACACAACTAATTACTTGCATGTTTGCATAAGATGATAAAGTGAACTATTAAACTGATAACAGCCATGCAATTTTTTTACTATAGACATTTGAAGTGTGGTACCTTTCTCATACACAGGTAGCAAGAACTGATTGCAAGTGGGTGGCCTAGATTCTGATCTTGAGTTGTCTTGGCCTGATACCTGTGGGTGAATGATCTTCTTTGCATCTGAAATTCCCCACTTGGGAAAATAGAAGAAATATG
>PVHT020000283.1:1982615-2014358 GCA_004024745.2 Catagonus wagneri | reverse complement strand
TAGTTATCCCCACTCCCTCCCACCCCTCCCCCACCCCTCCCCCGCCGCCTTGGCAACCACAAGTCTGTTCCCCAAGTTCGTGATTTTCTTTTCTGTTGTACTTACTCCCTTTTTTGGGAGCAGGTTTGGAGATTTCTCATTCTTCCCTCCCATTTACTTAAATCACATTTAAACTTAAGCTCTGACTCAAGAGCCACAAGACTTTTTCAGATTATCCTAAAACAAAGTCATCTCTGCACTTGAACATTCCCAATAATGCTGTCCCTACCATACAGTTGGGCATTTTACATGTTTATTAATGTGATGTGGCTGTGATGGCCACACCTACTGGGTGGGTATAAATGATGTCAATGGCAAAATTCCTTTTATCTTACCTACCTTATTTCATTTTATGTATCTGAGGTAGTTGTGTTTCTGGGAACAGGCAGCTCCCACCTGTAAAACTGAAGACGTTGCTTTCTGCAGTTCCCCAAGAAGGATTACATGGACTTTCAGAGACGATGTCCCCCGTGTTCTTGTGGTCCAGCTTCCCACTGAGCATACTTAGGCCACTGGAGGGTGGCATCTCAGCCTTTGTTGCCACGGTGCACACTCGGTGTAATTTCCTCACCTTCTAAGTCTGATAATCAGAGACGATACTATGGCATCCTCACCACTCTCCCCTGTCCCCCAAAGACCTAACTATTGAAAGTACCTCTCCTATTTGCTGCATCATATATTGTCCCCATTGAAAGTTCTGCCTTTGTGCTGAGTCTTCTGCGGTCCTTTGTCAGACAAATAAAACATTTCCATGCACCTGAAAAGAGAAACGGAGGTGGTTTCTAGGACTATACTCTAACCCAGGCCAGTAGCCAAAATCTTGTCATAATCCTGGGCTCCAGGTACAGGCTCAGTAGAAATTTTTTGATCAGAACATTGCATGAATACACGCAGAGCCTTGACTCATATACATATGGTCTGTTATGTTTTCCTTTTTCTTCTCCTTTCTTCCTGTTCTTGGTTCTAAGCCCTATCATTTATCCCAGGGATTTCCTAAGAAGATGGTTTCAGACAGTCTAAGTACAAATCCAGCCCTGACACTTGTAGGTGAATGGTTTTCTAGTAGAAAAAAGAAATCAAAATACGTGTCTCAACATAGGGTATGTCAGAAATGCTCCCTTCAGATCTCTTGTGCCATGTTGTGACTCTCCTCCAGGGAAGTATTTGGAAACACTTTGTTCTCTGTGCATCGTATGTATAGAAGGTGAAACGTGGTCACAGCAGAGTTAGTTTTGTTTTTTTCCCCTCATGTACTGATCAACTCCATTGTGGGGAAGTAAAGCCAAGGACTGGGAAAAAAGATTAATCAGTGCTGAGATTAAAAACCCAACCTCTTCTGCAAGTCCAGCGCTTGATTCCCTGTGTGCACGCCCTCGGTCTGATGTCGTCAACAGTGGGTGTGAAGCAAGTGCCAATGCAGTTTCCTGGGTCTCTCACATCCTCCCACTGCCTGTGTCCCTTCTCCTCCCAACTTCTTTCAGTCCAAGGATTGCTCTTGGACACTCTGTTGCTGAGCTTTGCCACATGGCTGTGGCTACATGTCAGCCTCAACTAGAAGCATTTTCTGGGATTCTAAACTAGGAATAACTGAAGCCCGCCTAGGCAAGAGTCAAGATTTCCTCAGTGTCGATGATCACTGCATTGTATTAGTAGACTGAATTTTAATTTAACCAGTGGGACCCTGGCATTTCGCATGGATACTGGCAATGTGTGTCCAGAGTGATGTGAAGCTTTCTTTCACTGCAGTGTGCCTGTCTTGCTTCAGAAAGGTCTGAGTCACTGAGGGCCGAGTTGCAGTGTGTTTAAGACAGCTGGGTAGATATAAATGCCACTGATAAACCAGGAGATGCATGTCTTAATCCCACCTTGTCTGGAGACCCTGCATTGCAATTCTGTGTTTATATATCTATTTCTGCATGGGGTAGTAACTACCTCTTGGTTGGAGACTGTCTTCTGTCTTTTTTTTTTCCCCTCTTTTTCCTTAGTGCCGTGCATTTTTCCAGGCTCATAAATACTGTGTTCAGTAAACTGGATTGTACTGGTTATGATCACTTACCTATCATTTAACGGCTCTGGATCTCAACTTTTATAGTGTAAGATGATGAAAGAAGTGATTGATCATGACGCTTCCAGTCATGTATCTTCCGGTCTTTGTATTTCTTTGACTAGAGGTGGTTCTGGCTTTAGTTCTTACCCAATTAAGACAGAGACACTTTCTTCTCTCTTAGTTTTATTATAAGAACGAGCTCCTACATATCACCTGGTATTGCTCCTGTGCAGGATGTACTTTGCTTCATTTTGAGTCCTCCATTCTGAAGAAAAGTAAAGCCAAGTATTTTTAGTGTCACAAAACAAATGTACAGGTGAGTGAGAGTGTTAATTCTTCTGAGACACCAATTAATGTTTTTCCAGCCAGCTGCATTCCTCTCTCAAAGGTAGGAAAGGGGGCAAGGTTCTTTCTCAGAGTTTTCATTCAAGTTACAATTAATTCTCCAAAGGGCTCATGAAAAGTCATGGGCTTAGGCTTTTGAACAGATGATCAAATAACCAAACTCTTGTCCAAATATCTTCCATCTTTACATAAAATGTTTCATCTGACCCTGGGCATGTTCTGGACTCCATTCACCATGCCTGCTTCAGAAGCATAAGTGATCACATCCAAGATGCTAAATACTTTCAGTTTGTGTCAGTGATCTAGAACCCGAAAGTGACTATTCCCTCCTCACCTTCTAGTTCTACACTGTCATGGTTACAACAGCCTGCATCCTAATTAATCTGAGAAGCATGGTGAGGTTAAAAGATCTCCTCTCATCACTTTAGTTCTAACATATCTCTAAGTAAGCGGACTCCATTCAAGTGGAAATAGCTGTATAGCAGGGTTTTTTTTTTTTTTTTTGCAAGAGTTTTTCTGTCTAGTAATCGGAAATAGCAGAGATGGAGAAAAAAAAATAGATCATCCATTCTGAACAAGACTAAATATTGCTTCAGAGCATATTTCTGTTGATATCTGATCATCCAAGTGAGGTTTATAGCCTTGAAAGTGACTATTCCACAAATTGTTTTTACAGACACCTTTGATCCCTACTGAGGTTAAATCTGCAAATATTGTTATTCAATATAACTCATGGTGCTTACTTCAGAATTAGGCGAGTGTGCTTGCACTTAGATGAGTACCTTGATAATAACCTAAAAACTAAGGAAACTTCTCTGAAATGATGTTTTGGCCTGTGGTGCTCATCCACTCTTGGCAAATGTCCCAGCCTTTTACCATTTGCCAGGACAGATTTACCTACCTTTCTCTACCACCAGAACAGGAAGGTAAAATGGGGACAAATGAAGCTCAGTAAAATGTTTAGATCACAGTGAGATACTAGATTTGTCCGTGAAGTAACTATAAGGTGTTGATATTCATGGTTTAGTAATAAATCTCCTATGTGTGAATGACTAGGAATCCAAAATAATATAATATCATCCTCCAGGACCCTACATAAAGAAAAGAAATGGGACCAAGTAACCTAAAAATGTTACGGTGTGGGAGTTCCCACTGTGACTCAGCAGGTTAAGAGCCTAATATAACCATGTTGTGAGGATTCAGTTTCGATCTCTGGCCTCGCTCAGTGGGTCTTGCCACAAGCTGTGATGCAGGTCACAGAGGCGGCTCTGATCTGATGTTGCCATGGTGGTGGTGTAAACCTACAGCTGCAGCTCTGATTTACCCCCTAGCCCAGGAACTTCCTTATGCTACAGGTGCAGCCATTAAAAAAGAAAAGAAAACAGAAAAAAGAAAAAAAAAGTTATCACTTGGAGGAAGCTGCTGATTAACTTTCCTAGATCAGGTCAACATTGCATTCCATCCAGGGACTCGGTTCTGGATCTTTCAGGCCGGTGGTGGCAAAGCTCACTTGCATTCACTAACTCACCATTTTATTTGTGTTTATATAATGCTTCACTGACTTAAGCTGTTTAAATTTTTAATCTAAAAAGTCACCCTGATAAGAACCCATGTAGTCAGGAACCAAACGAACCAACCAAAACAAGGGCAACTGGCGAACATGTGCAGACGCCCCGAGCTTTGGAATGCATTTAATAATTTAGCTTCCCAATTACGTTTCACTTATGTTTTCATAACACCCCACAGATGCATTTGAACCACTGAACCCAGTGCATTTCTTGTATTAGAATACACTTCTTAAAAGTTAAATTAAAAAAGAAAAGAGGGGCTGAAAGAGGATACCCCAAGCCTTGCAAGAACATTCCTCCATCCCAACCAGCAAAAATAGGAATTATAAACACATACAACATACTAAGGAAAATGGTTGTACAGACTGTAAAATATCACATGGCCGATTCTGTAGTCTGTCACTCCTGTTTTACAGATTAGACCACCGCAACCCAAAGATTAAGTGATGTGCCTGAGTTTGACCATTTCAGGTTAGACCAGAACTTGCCAGTGATCCAGAAGTTCTTGCCTTCTCATTACTGGCTAGAAAGTCAAGGGCAGAGAAAAACTGGAATCCAATTCTCTAAAGTTTCACTTCACTGATCTTTCTACTACTGCACACCACATTTTAATTTTATTAGTAGACATATGAGGAAGCATGTGTTTAAAGTGGAACTGAAGGAAGGTCTCACCAATTATTTTGTCCCATCTCTACCCACTATTGCTGAATTAGCCCGTATTGGCCTGGCCACAAATGGGATTCCCACAAATATATTGCTTTAGTGTCCATGCTTCTTTCCCATTCCCCCTTTTCCTTTTTTTTTTAAACAAAATATTGTGAAGGGGAAAATCCACAAAAGGGACAGGTGGTAATCAATTCAAGTTCAAGTCACCAAGACAGGAGGGTAGAGCAGAAGTACCACCCAGTTGCTTACTCCTGGACTGACACTGGCTATCAAGTCACCTGTGTGGCTGCATCACCTTGGTTCAGGTTCAAACTAACTCGGAGTCAAGATGAAAGAGACTGAAATGAATCTGGGGATCACCCTCACGGTCCATGTGGTGCAGCCGTGATGGTAATCGAATTGCATAGTAAAGGAGAAATTTCTCAGTATTGCCTATAGGTATTTCTTCACCATCGAATTTCAGATTTGTGTTGTTATAGATTGACTTTTTCTCAAGAGAGCCAAGCTCTCTCTTTCCACCACCAGGCAAACATTATTTTCACAGACCTGTCGACATGCATGAGAATCAAGTTGCTCTGGGCTCCCCTTCCCCCATCAAAATGAATATTCCTCTAGCCAGAGACCAATGCTCTTCCTTCCCAGCCCATTCCCACGATGCCAACCCTTCTGGAATAACCATGCATCTCAGCCGTGTGTCCAGGATTACCCTCCACGGCTATTCCCTAGTATGACAGGGGCTTCTGGGGATGTCATGAACTAAACATACAAGTTTAGCTCTACTCCCTCAGGGCTAACGTAACAGAGCGGCATACAAGCGGGATCACCTCCAAGAACAACGAAAGGGGAATGATGAGGGCAGCAGCCAGCAGAGGACAACATGTTGGAAGCTGAGAAGTAGAGGGATGATTAGTAACTGAATGAGATGCCTGATAGGGAGCAAATAACTATAACTTAATCTTAGCCAACCCACAATAGGCCTCAGAACCCCCAGGAAGGCTCAAGAATTGTGGCAACAGGTGATTTTGATGGTGAGGGGCAGAATATGGAAAACAAATAGAATGAGGGTGATTATATGTTAGACCTAAAGACCCTCTCTGATGCCACAGAACTGAGCGATTAAACTTTTCTGATTCCAACAAAAGAGAGAATGCCCACTTTCTAGAAAGACTGTATCAGAGAGGATCAGGTTTTAGGAATTCCAGAGCCGGGGGGAGCAGAGAGGAGAAATTGTACTGAAAATAAAGGGATTAAGTGAAAGGTCTGGAAACTGAGGTTCCACAACCCTCTCTATATTCTAGGCCCTCCTCACACTGGTAGGCAAATGTTTCCCCAAAACCTCCACAAGGGATTAGAGAACTCTCTGAGAAAATGGTGTCCCCAAAGGAGAAAACCCAAGAAGGCTGCCAAACAGTTAGAGGAAAGTCTGTAATTGACAAGCCCAACTTTGCACACAGGATTTCAGAAGTTACATTTTTTTTCTTCACTTTTAGACTAATGTGGACATCTAAGGATCACCAAATACTTGTAATATCTTCAAAAATTCAGTAGAGAAAGTGAAACCAGCAAAAAGGTAGGAAACCAGGAGACAGAAACCACACAGGAAACAGAAGAAACCATAAAACAAGTGAAATGAAATTTGAATTAATATCCTGAGAGGGGGAATAAAATATAAAGAGACCTTAAAACAAGAATGAACAGCTATTGAATAAGAGGGAAAGCTTTCAAATAATAAGAAAATGTGCTCAGAAATGAAGAGTCGGTATTCCTCCTAGGAGTGAACAGCACAGCTGAAAGATTGGAGGATACCACCGAGGACAAAGAAAGTGGAAGAAAGGAGCAAAAAAAAAAAAAATTACATTCACATATAAACAATATAAGGAATCAGAGTGAACCCACACCTCTTTAAGAACAACACTGATAAAACAAAGGCAAGGAAGGAATGCATTCTGAGTATCAGGAGAAATGATTTTCAAAGTAGAACTCTGTGTCCAGCCAATTTTTAAATAAGTGCAAGGTCTTTTCTAGCATTAAGGTCTGACAAGAGGAGAACAAACCAATAAAAGAGGAAGTCTCAGGATCCAAGAAAGAGGATCCTCTGTGGAAAAGAGAAAATTCTCTGGTAATGCTGAAATGGGAGAGTCCAGGTGACAGCTGAGTGGCAGGCTGCCGAGGTCGGAGTCACGCAACGGCAGAACCCTGATATGTTCACCTTCATTAGGAAAAAAGGTTTTAGGGTAGCTCCCATTGCAGTGCAGTGCAAACAAATCCAACTAGTAACCATGAGGTTGCGGGTTCGATCCCTGGCCTCACTCAGTGGGTTAAGGATCCAGTGTTGCCCAGGGCTGTGGTGTAGATAACAGACACAGCTCAGATCTTGCATTTCTGTGGCTGTGATATAGGCAGGTAGCTGTAGCTCTGATTCGACCCTAGCTTGGGAACCTCCATATTCCACAGGTGCGACCGTCCTGGCTCAGCAGGTTAAAGATCTGGCACTGTTACTGCTGTGGTTCTGGTTATGGCTGTGACACAGGTTGGTCGACTGCTGACCCAGGAACTCCTATGTGCCAAGGAAAGGACCAAAATGAAATAAAGAAAAATTAAAAGGTTCTAATTTTGTAGGTGAGTGTGGGGAATTAATTACTGATAATTTCCTAGAAAATGGGGCACAATAAAAGACACTAACTTTTGCTGAAATAAACATTTGTCTAAGAAAGGCTATTTAATCATAGTACACTATGTGACTCTACAGTAAGCATAGTTATTTTGATGTATTAATGAACATTGGTTTTTTTTTTTTCATACATTTTCTGCAGCAGTTGAGTATAGATACAGACTGTGCTACGTTTATACTGAAAGAAAGAGGTAAATCATGTTTTGAACTGGTGGGGGGAGGTATTCAATACAACTACAGTCTAACTTTTCACAGTAGAAATGATACTTAAAGTGGGAAAACAAAGAAATAAGAATATGATTTAGAATACAAGAAGAAACCATAAGAGGTGACCGTGGTCATTCCTGAAAGCTGTAATTTTTATCTGAGATAGGACTCCATCAGGAGATTGTCGTAGATTAATTTGACATTTACTGTGGACGAGTAATGTTTTACTGTTAAGGAAAGAGATAAAGGAAACTTAATCTTGGGCATGTACAAGCCAGAGAATATTTTGAATGGAAGGAGTGAATGGAAGAGAAACCCGGATTCCTTTTCCAAAGGCACAACAGATCTCAGAAGGTGGTGTGAAGAGGCAGTCTGGACGTCTGCAGGCTTGAGCCTTCCATGTAAGAGAAAAAGCCTATTTGCTATAATACTTTTGAACTGAGCAAATCCAGGGAGAGGATATATTTCTTAAATCATTTATCTGCTCCCTAAACCAGGTCAGTGGTCCAAATGTTTCAAAGCCAAACTCTTAGCCGTGAGATTTCCTGGCTATTATTGTGACTCTGTTATGTGGCCATTAATTTAACCGAGCCAGGGGCATGGAATGACTCCACATAGGTACAGTCCCACCTGACTGCTGGGTAGATATCCTTCTTCCATCCTCCAAAGGCCTTTCCGAGGCTGCCCCTCCACCATCTGCTCATCACACTCTTGACCTCAAGAAGTCAGGCAAGCCAGTAGATAGTTTTACTAGCCCTGTTGAGGCCTGTAGAGTGTAGAGTCTTCTATTTATGGACCTCTTGGTAATTGACGATGCTTGTAAAGTTAAAAGCCCATCTAGTGGCTGCACCATCCTGCCCCTTTCCAGCTTCTAGCAAACCGAAGGCAAAGCCGTTAACATTTAGGTTGATATGTGATTTGGGCATGCAGAGGCCTTTCATTTCTCGCATAATCAAAAGCTGAGGGCGGACGGGGCAGAATGTTTGGCTTTGCTGCCCCACAATTTACTTCCTGTCACAGGGACACTTCTGGGTATGGCTTGCTACTGTGGGGAAACCCTGTGCTGTGCCTTAGAAAAGCTCTTTGTTGATGAAACACTAATTGTAAAATAGTTACCTCAGAGAACCCAAATGTAATTACATTAAGTTTAATTACATATCATTAATTATATAAAATATTTAAATTGTTATGTTGAATTGTGCCGCACTAGTCACTGTATATTGTGCTGGTGTGTAGAGCAGATGCGCTTGAAGAGTTTGGATGTCATCCAGAAGTTAGTGAATTCTTACTGTTTAGATAATCGGAGGCTGATTTATAGCATCTATTGAAAAACAATAGCTACATATTTTCAATGATGCAGCAATAGCAAATGTAGGGATGTGGTGTCTTATGCCTAGGTGATATTTCGGTAATTATAGCTGACTGCAAACTTTAAGTTTAATCAACCAAATATAAGGAAATCAGAAGCCTAATTTCTCATGTAAATCAACATCAGCCAAACAAGCATTTCTTGTTTATATTGGGAGAGAGTCATTCCTTTCTCCGCTATGAAACTGACACTTTATTTGGGATGCCTGAATTAGCAAAGGAAGCTAGCGTTAAATCATCTTCCTGGTTCCTCAGACGTTCACTGACTCAAATTAATTCACCATTAGTTTGAAAATATTAATATACTCCCTTTATATCCAGTTCTCTAACTTGACTGAAAGGATGGCGAAGTTTGCATATCAGGAGAATATGCAATAGTCATAGAGACTAACAGTAGATTTTGCTTTTCTAGTATGTGACTATCATATCAGATCTGATACTAAATGCAAGGACTGGTCTTCAGTTTTATTAACTGAAGTTAGTAAACAGCAATACTAGAACTGACTCTTTTAAGGCTTTTTATATTTATATCTATTTGGAGTACAGCAAAGAAGAGAAGCATTCGTTTAAATGGAAATGTTACCAAAAGGAAAAATACGTATGACTTGTGTTTCTGCCAATCAAACATTCTTATCTATACAAATGCTATATACTGTTAACTACACCTTTGCTCAATTCAACTCATTTTAACAAAATTTCACAAGACTTGGAAAAAGAAACTAGTTAGTGCCTCACCATCCATAAAAAATGGATATCACTTCCACCATCTTTCTGGAGGATCTGTTCTATAGAAGTTAATTTTGAGGATGATCTGTGGTTATAATTTGAGGAGCTAATATGTAAAAGGAAATAAATTTTTATACCAACTTCTTGTTATATTTAAGAATTTCCACTATCAGTGTTCTTAAGAGCAGTAGCAATCCTGATATCCCCTTCCAATACCAGGAAAGAAAAGATATTATTTTTTTTAGTGACCAAAATTCTAATATAGTTGATTAAATTTAAATAACTTTCTTCTCATTAATAATCCACAAATCCCCATGTTTTCAAGGAAAGCAAATAATTTTTTAAAAAAGATAACAGCTGAATATTCTGGCAGAAAATCTTTACAATATATCTGAGATACTTATACATGTAAGTATAGGTATGTGTTTGTTTGTGATGTGGATCGTCTTATAAGAAAGTAATTTAATTCTATGTAAATGATGTCAACCAGGCAGGAAAGCACAATCTATGTGTCAAAATGGGGGCTGGGGGCAAAGAGAAGGAGTACAGTTATAAGCTAGAGAACAGGATAGAGTGGTTATTTGTTTTCCCTGAAGATAGCCTTTCTGAAGCCTTCTGTTCAGGAAGATCTGAGGAGGCGCAGTTTTAGTCACTCCAGCCTAGAAGACTTCTTGGGACTGAAAGTAACTTTGAGGTTGTTTTGCCAGGGGCTTGTTTTGCTCCACCTCCCACCTCTTGGTGCATTTCCTGCTTGGTATGCCTGCTCTAACTCACCCAAGCAACCTCAGCATAAATATTCCATATAATTCATAAAACAGTTGCTTTTATCAATAGCTGTTGTCTTATCCATTCTGAACTGAAACTTGCCTTCGAACCACAGCACCAGTTCTGTATACCTTCCTAAAGCTCTGTTATAAGTTGAGTCTATTGCAAGCCTATTCCTTTCCCAGACCTGGCAGGAGACTTTAGGGCCTCTTTGTCTTCCAGAGCAGACAGGGGTGTTAGAGCTCATCTTAGAATCGCCCTTCTTTCCTATGACAGTTTCAGGAAATAAGAACAATTTTATCCCTGACAGCTTTAGAAACACTATCTACTAATTTATGCACTACTTCTCCTCCGGGTAATTGGAATCCAGACATGCTCTGCATAACAGCCCCTGGCTTTGGGGGGCCCAGGCTTACCAACTGCTGCCCCTGGAGGAGGAGAAGCCAGAGGGTGAACAGATTGTGCCTTTTCAAAAAAAAAAGAAGAAGAAGAAGAAAGAAAGAAAAAAGAAATTAGGGGTGGTAAGGAGGTTGGAAGACAAAGGAGGAAGCGTTTGATAGGTCATCTGTCAGGAGGCCTTGATGGAGGCTGGTAGGAGAACAATGAAAACCCACTTCAGAGTGAACAATGCCACGCTGAGTAGGTGCCAGTTTAATCGAACAAAAAGAAAGAAGACATGTCAGCTATTAAACACACTCATTAAGGAGTGTCTTTTTAACCCCTTGATTTTTTTCCCACTACTTTTCTTTCCTGAGCGGGTGGAAAAAAAAAAAAAATGAATGAGTCTATCAAAGCAGGAAGGAGGTTGCCAACTTTCTAGAAAGTCAAGAAGAAATATGTGCATTAATTAAATATTTATTGTTGGAAAATAGAGGTTGTATGGAATGTGGAAATCAGGTACAGTTCTCGACAGTTTCGAGTCATCCCACGTGCTGGAAATTTCCAGTGAGGTAGCCAACCCCTCGCCAAGCTTATTTTCATTTTCAGTTACATCCAAAATAAAGTGGGATCAAATGCTTAATTTGAAGCTGGGGAGAATTAAAAAATGGGAAGTTTTCAGATGTTAAAGCTATGAATCATAGACAGGAGGAAAAAATTTAAAAGGGACATTTTCACATAGTTTTTGTGATAACTAGAAAAACAGAAAAGAGGCAAAAGAGAAATTTAATTAAGTACTGTTAGTTCACAAATGATCTCTCATCTTGAAAGTGTCTGGTGTGCTAGTCTATGCTCTGAATTTAAAGATGAAAGAATAAACTTTAAAATGTAATAAGAACATCCGACTTGAAGAAATTCCCCATGAGTTTAGAGCAGTGAGCAACTCAGCCTTGCATTCTGTCTATGGCAGATGAACAGAGTATGACTTTTTCTTTGTGAACTTCTCAAATAATGGAAGATTTGATTAAAACTAAGGCATTCCCACTATGATGCAGTGGGTCAAGGTAGCATAGGTCACAGCTGCTGCTGGGACTGGAAACTTCTATATGCTGTGTGTGTGGCTGAAAAAGGAAAAAATGAAAAACCTAATATTTCCAATATCTGGTCAATTCACTGGAGGTTCCTCCTCAAGTCTTACGTTTTATAAGTGAAAAGCCGTTTATCCTTCTGCCTTGGGTTAGTTTGTTTCAAATAAGGGCTACAAAAAAATCTTTTTATACTCAACTCTTGTCTCCAGCTAAATATAGGTGTCTTGCATTCAGGATCCATGTTTTTTCTGTCTATTGCCATCTTCCAAACTGGGGAGTACATGGTACCTATGATGATTTATCTGTACCTTCATTTATTTGGAAATATCTACTGAGCTCATATTGTGGTAGGCAGAGTTCTTGATGCTGGTCGTTCAGCAGAAAACTGAGCTGATAAAATTCCCACCTCCACGGACTTATTATTCTAGTGGGACATGACAGAAAACACCTGGCAGATAAATAAGAAGATAATGTAGGTGTTGAGAGGGCATTTAAGAAAAAGCATGACAAAGAAATCAAGAGTGGTATGCGTGTTCTTCAGGTCTGGAGGTCAGGGAGAGCCTGTCAGAAAATAACACCTGGGGAAACTTCTAAATGAGGTGACCACCTACCCAAGTGTTTTCCACAGAAGCTCTGCAGAAACACTGCCTGGTGCTTTCTGCTAACACCAAGGAGCCAGTGTTCTGGAGTGAGAAGATGGAAGTGAAGGATACGGGCCCTGGTAAAGAGCTTGGATTGGGAGCTGACAAGCTGACACAACCTCCTTTGTCCATTTCCATCTTTTGAATTTTAGAAACTGGTTTAGGCTGATTTCAAGGAAATGGATCATAGTTTCTAGTAAATGATCTCAGTTCTCCACTCATGCTAATATCATTGAAACCCATTTAAAGCCCCCAACCTCTCCCAGGGGCCAGGGAGTGTAGCAAGTCTGTAGATGGGGTACCAGAATGAGGTGACCAGTGTCCTCTCCGTAGGTGAAGGCTGCTTTAAGTGAATCAGTCCTCAGTGAAATCAGATTGGATCTCAATCTTGTCTCCGTCATATCCGGATTACTTAAGTAGAAGTTTAAGCAAAATTGTTATTGGAAAATCATTGATAATCCAGTGTTAGGTCTCTTTCCTTTATATATTTAGAATATTTGAGTTGTACACCCAACTTATGTGTATATAATTCTAAAAGCTCTGGCTCCTGCCCTCTCTGTAAACATTGCACTAAAACACAACTCTTATATTTTGACTCCCTGCGAAATACTGTCACTTTTGCTGAGGAATATTTTTTGTTTCCATCCAAAGCTTAGCCAGCAGGGTCTTTGACATCATAGGTACATTTTTATCTCCTCATGCTGTCAATGGAAGCAGTGATTACACAGTATATCAGAGCTTGTATTTTTCATTAGCTTAGTGACCCCTGCTGGGAAGCTTAAGATAATCATCTTTAAATTCACAGTTGGGGTTCCAGCAAAATAGATGCTTTGGATCACAAACGTGAGTTCCTCGTAATCCAGGACAATTGATTTGGCAAACCAATAACTGTTTCAATTGCTGGAAGCTGATCCTTCCCTAGAAGGGAAGAGTGCCTGTCCTATGACTGAAAGTGTGACCAACTTCACAAGTGATGTATTTAGAATGAGCACATTCTTTCTAGTTGTCTCTCTCTGCTCCCTCACATTGTTAGCTCCGTTTTGTGCTATTTGCCAAGTGGTCCTTCTTGATCTCTCTCCAATATGCTTTAAAAAAATCAAAAGGCACAGATGATGTCGTTTTCCATCAGAACCTTTTTTGCTCCCATCACAATAGCATTATTCAGCATCATATGCCAACCTTTCCACCACCACATTTACAGAAATAAACTCTTCAAAAGGGGGTTATACACCCCACTGAGCGGAGGCCTTATATTATTATTTTCATGAATATTTAAAGAGCCAGATGCACTTCTGTCAAGTATAAGCTCTTATTCATGTAGGTCCCCACATATTTTCAGCTTCCCCATCTCAGACCATGTTGTCATCACAAATCGGCTTAGATAAACCAATATGAATAGTGCTCATCATCCTACATTAATCTCCATGCAAAATAAGAAAACAGTAATATTTAATTACATTTATACTTCGAGATGACAAAAGATTAGTGCAAAATATTGATATAAAGGATCTGTGGCTCACTAGAACTGACCTAAGCATATTCAATAATAATATTTAAAGATAAATAACTACTTCATATAGTTCTATTAAAGGTGATACATGCATATATATATTTTATAGGCTAGCCACTCTGAGGTGTCAATAGGCAAACTCTCAATTAACTATAATCTTACTCTAAATCTTTCAACAAGTTCTGCAATGTTTGTCTCCATGTACTCCAGTTTTTATTGGAAGTGGGTACAGAGGGAGATACTAAACAAGGTGATATAAGAGCAAAAACATTTTATTTTCCTTCTTTCCTTCCTTTTTTACCTGGGCTTTGAAGAAAACCTTAAGTTCACTAAAAATTCCACTTCATTTTAGAATATTCTAAGGCTAGAAACATAATAAAATCTTTCTAACTAAAGTAAGCCACGTGCAGAAATATACTCCTATCCTCTGAATGGATGATGTCTTTTTTTTTTTTTTAATTTCATTTGTAGGTCGGAAGGATGTAGTGACATTTGTTATATGATAAATGTCCCTCACATTTTTAAACTAAACTCACACTTCTTTTGAATTTTACTAGCTTTTCATTAAAGTCCTCTTTCTGTTTAAAGATTGAACCTAGAATGCCATGCCATATTTCGTTATCTAGTTGTCATGTAACCTTAGTTTCCTCTGGTCAGTAATAATCTCTGAATCTTTTTCTTTCTTTTTTTTTTTTCTTTCATGACATTTATAGTTGTGAGGACTACTAGTTGGGGATTTTGTAGAATGCCTTGTAATTTGAGATTATCTGATGTTACGTCTAAGACTGATGCTCTGTTTTCTGAGGATGATACCATGGAGATGAAGTGTCCTGCTGGTGACCTCATACCAGCAGGCTCCTGAATCCCCATGACTAGCACCGGTGATGTTGACCTTCATTACTTGGATAAGGGAGGGTTTGCTGGGTTTCTTCATGGTTAAGTTTGTAGTTTTCTCTTTGCACACTCCAGTTTTTGGAAATGAGTCCCTAAGTCTAGCTCCTCTTCAAAGGATGGGGGAGATAGAGTCCTACGTGAAACTTGAAATATACAACCTGAGGGAGTAGAAAGGAGTGGGTGGAAAATAGCATGGCTAGATTTAGATCTCATTGCTAATCTTTCATGGAAGACTTGAGACATGGAAGAGAATGCACCAGGGAACAAACTCTTTTTCCTTAGGCTGTGAATCTTATCCGTAGCTGGTGGTGCTTCCATGAAGTTCTTGGTTACCAGAGCTGAGGACTGACCTCAGCTGTAATAGCAATGGCTGGGCTGACTGGTCAAGTCTCACCAATCGCCATTCATGCTCATGGTGGTTAGAACGGGCTCTTTCTCATTGCTCCCAGTTTTCCCCAATGTGCAAGCCTTGCTGCATCATACCTGTTAGTGTACCATTGGCCAAGACAAATCACACGACCAAGTCCAGAGTTGATACTGAAGGCACTATGCAAAGGAGTGGATATCTAATGGCATGATTCAATGGGAAGCTTTCATGTAACAGTCTACATATTTGCAAGGCAAATAACCAAATAAGTTGAGAGTAGAACCTAAATTAATCCTGTTTCAGTACCAATTCCATTGTAGCATGTTGAAACCGAGAAATATATTTTGTTCTTATGTTTACTAAAGCAGGAAATCTAATCTATAGATTTTCAGTAACAAAGATTAACATAGAGTTTTCTGTTTAACCTTTTAGATAATTAGCAAGTTCAGCGAACCCTATTCTTTCCTCAGCATTCAACTATTTTAAGGTATTGAAGAAATAAAAAAGGACTGGAATAGGAATCAATTAGCCTGGGTACTATATCTAGTTTTGACTATGTAAGTGAATAACCTTCATCAAATGATTTAGCCTTCCTTGGCCTTAGTTTAATTACCAGTAAAATGAGCATATTCAATGGCCTTTATAGATTAGTCTGCTCTAGAAAGCCCTATGATATATTCTGTTTTTTTTTTTTTTGGCTGTGTGTACAGCATATAAGACTTCCTAAAGCAGGGATCCAACCCATACCATAGCAGAGACCTGAGCCACAGCACTGACAATGCCAGCTTTTTAACTCACTGAGTCATCAGGGAACTCCTAGTCTTTATTTTTAATTCTCATCTTTTCCCTCATCCCCTCTCAATGTTAGTAGAACAAGCGGGGTACATAAGTCTAACTGTATCCAAGAGTGGAATGGTTAGCAGAAGTAGCCTGGATTGTGGTTAAGAGCAGGGGACCTTCATAGTCAGAGGCAGAAATGGATTCAAATCCTGACCCAATCACTCGCAAACTTTAAGATCTTAGGCTGAATACTCTGAGTTTGTCTGTTAAGTGATGGAGTTATAGTTACATCATAGTTTTGATAGGATTAAACTGAGTCATATGAAATACCGAGGGAGGTGTGCAATCATATAGTAAGTATTCAGTCAATGGTGTCTACTGTTTTGGGTTTTGTGTGTTTGTTTTGTTTTTGCTTAGGACTAAACCCACAGCATATGGAAGTTCCCAGGATAGGAGTCGAATCAGAGCTACAGCTGCCGGCCTACACCACATCACAGCAATGCAGGATCCAGGCCGCGTCTGTGACCTACACCACAGCTCACAGGAATGCCAGATCCTTGACCCACTGAGTGAGGCAGAGGATCGAACCTGCATCCTCATGGATACTAGTTCATTTCATTTCCACTGTGCCACAATGGGAACTCCTAGGATGACTGCTGTAGATAGTAATAGTAAATCAGAAAAATAAGTGCTTTTTCCTATAATATGTAAAATTGCATCCTCTCCTCATCAATGTATACATGTAAGTGATTTCTACCCAAAGTGTCTGTCTTGTATTTGAGAAAGCTTTACAAGCCGGACCTTGCTCCTAGGAGATGGGTTTATGGGAATTTTTTAGTCTGTTTTATAGATGATTAAACCGAGGGCAAGTCTGTCTATGACAAGCCTTTGTTCTATGATGGGTGCCCAGAGACAGGGTCACATTAGCTCCAGCTATGGCTCTGTACCGGTCTAAAGTTGATCTTTCTCCTGGGTTTATTTTCTTTTCTCTTTTTCTTTTTCTTTTCTTTCTTTCTTTCTTTTTTTTTTTGTCTTTCTAGGGCTGCACCTTCAGCATATGGAGGTTCCTAGGCTAGAGGTTGAATTGGAGCTACAGCTGCCGGCCTATACCACAGCCTTAGCAACACAGGATCTGAACCATGTCTGTGACCTACACCATAGCTCACAGCAGTGCCAGAACCTTAACCCACCTAGTGAGGCCAGGTATTGAACCTGCGTCCTCATGGATACTAGTCAGTTTCATTTATGCTGAGCTACAATGGGAACTCCTGCATTTGTTTTCTTTTAGGAGCTGTTGGGCCTTAATTCACATAGTTGAGCACATAGTACCCAACTTGTTTTACTCAATGTTCTTTTCCTAGAGGTGCTTTTCCTTCTGCCATGAGTTGAAGACATTTGGAGGTTACAAATATTATCTTCTTTACTAGATTGCTGATGCCTTCAGGATCAAATAAGCATTTTCAATGGCTTTTTTTCCCCAAGCACTTACCACAGAAACATGCATGTAATATATCCTCTAATAATTTTTAATATAGCCCAAAGAAATCTGAGAAATGGTAAAATTCAAGAGCAAATCAATTCAGCCCACATTTTATGATACACAAGACATGATGCATTTAATTTATGGGATGGGCTTTAATTCTTCCCTTTCAACACCAAGGTTTTAAATTTCTGTGTTTGGACAAATTGTTTAATCACAAACACTGCCCATCCTTAGTATCACTAGAACTGATTAATTAATGCTAAATCTATGCTTGTTTCATAGTTATGGGAAAGTAACGGTACCTATGGTAAATGAGACGAAGTAAACACATAAATACCAAAATGGTTGTTCTTGGGAGTTTTCTGGTGGCTTAGTGGGTTAAGGGCCTGGCGTTTTCACTGTTGTGGCTCAAGTGACTTGCTGTGGTTTAGATCCCTGGCACAGGAACTTCGGCATACTGTGAGCAATGCCAAAAAAAAAAAAAAAAAAAATATATATATATATATATATATATATAAAGAAAGAAAGAAAGAAAAGAAAGAAATGCCTGTTCTTTGAGCCTGTGCTAAGGCTCAGAGTACATGGAAAAGTCTTCATAGGCCATAGAACAATAGAAATTATTGTAGCAGATATTAGGTTACATTGTTTTGCCATGCCTGGTTCTGTGACTGTCCTATCGCTGCTGTTGTCATCCTTGTTACTATCATTATTAGTTGGTTCAATTTAGAAATAGCATTCATCTTGCCCAATTTTATCACACTGAAGTTACCTATCACTGGTAAAGAAGCAAAAAATGCCTTTCTTTGGAGACAAAACAACTGGGAACTTTTTGTAAGAAGTTAAGGGCAGAATGAAACATCTATGACAAATGTATCCTCTCTCTCTCTCATTTGCTTTCTGAAAACAAAGAAAATAAAAAAAAAAGCCCTCCTCAAGAAACTGCTGCTACTCTGTTGTTTTTGATTTTCCACATGAAAGGATTCTATTTAAGCACAGGAGGGTCTAGGAGGGCTGGCTTCTTGTTGAGCAAGTATATTCACACTTTTTCTCTGGCAACTTTTAGCCTGATCAACTGCAATTATTTCAGTGGTCAGAATATCGTGGGTTTCCGAAAACAAATAAATGCTTCTTAAAGTCAAGGCTAAGGCTAAATATAGAACAAACAAAAGGAAGGTATTTACTGCATGTAATCCCTCCCCTTGTAAGTGTGTATAAACTACATAGAAAGGTATAAAAGAAAGGGTAACACTGTTGGCGACATGATGTCCTGCCTTGGATGAACTCAGTGTTTTTTGTAGGTATACTGATTACCATTTGCACTTTAGATTGACATCAGAAAATCCATCCTCCCTCCCTGAGCCCCAACCTGCCCCAGGCTGCTGGAATCTGTGTGACAACATGGCAAGATTAACATTAAGAAACACACAAAAGACAGAAAACAAATAGCGCTGCTGTCATCTTATTGGTCGACATCCTCCTGGGATGATATATAATCATTTCTTCAGCTTAGAAATCAGCGTATGGTCTTTGGAGCAGAATTGAGGCTCCTAAGCCTTGTGGGTCCCTTTTGTCCTTTCTATTGTTTAGAAGAGTTTATTCATCTTGCTATTTTAATGGAGATATTGGATTTGCTTTTTTGTTGGTGGTGTTAAATTTTAGAGGAAAAAAAAAAGCAGACCAATGAAAAAAGAAAAAACTATGGCTCCTCAGATTTAGTTGTAGGTCAACAGTGTTAAATTTCTTTCTGCTCAACACGTGGGAAGCCTTAAAAAAATAAATTATTGTCCTTTTTTAAAAAATGTGCTGAGCATTAGTGTGAAAGGATGTTAAGAGAGAATCATTATCATCTCTGTGTGTTTACAAAGAACACACATGAATACATACACGCGTAGTCGGAAAAGTAGTGTTTTAAGAATTTCCTGCCACGAAAGATTTAATTAACCTTTTCACTAGGAAACTAATTCTGCTCACTGCCTTCATTAGCCCTTCTTTCTGTTTCCACCCCATGGCTCTCACATGTTATTCCTTTCCTCTTCTTTTATTCCCCTCTATCCTTCTGGCCCATTCTTTCATCAATGATTCTATTGTTAAATCTGCCAGCTGGTGCTGGAGTCACTTATTCCTCTCCGTTTCTTTCTGACACCAACAACCTTACTTCCATACTTCAGTTTTCGCTGTTACCTGCTTTATCGCATCCTCTACTTCTTAATTTTTAATTGAAAAAGACATATTTACTCAGGAGTGTAAGGACAGTTGGAAAAGTTTGAAAGCCTACAAGGAATAAAGCTTTGAAATATTTTTTCCCACAGGACATAGCAGTTTATCTTATATGAATGTGATTTATGCACACAAAACTAAAGGAAATCCACAACCAACACAAAAAATTATTGAATGGTGATAAGAAAGAATTTATAATGATAATTATCATCCTAATTTTACTGTTATTGTGTTTTTGTTTTGAGTTTTAGATATTAAAATAGACTCAGGAACACAGGCAGTATGCCCTGCTGCAAACATAGAGGAAGATATTTATATCGCATGAAAATTTATGTTACACTTTTGATAGCATGCTCATTTTCAAGCAAAATTTAGAAGTTATCTTTTTGTTGTTTTCAGTGATAATTTATAGCTGTTTGCCCACTGCATTTCCTCCTGTCTATTGTTAAAAAAGGGTAAGAGTGTATATTCTTATGCCCCCCCCCTTCCTGTAATGCCTAGACATGTTGGTTGCTAAGTAACAGAAGCTAGGAGGGAAGCAGGGCCCACAGTGTGTATCTCTGATCCAGCAGAAATGCAGAAACTCTACAGAAGGTCCTTGCATTTCCTTGCATTTTCGCTGAACCAAACAGAATTATTATTGCATGACAAAGTACCACTTAGCCTTATGGAACTTCCTGGCAGTTTTAGTTTAATCATTGCTGTGAAGAATCCATAAGTCTTACTTTGTTATTTTCACAAGATTGTATGTCGGGTTTACTTCCCTGAATCAAAACTTGATTCCTGATTGTCATCCCTTTGGCTCTTCCCAGGTTATAAAAGGGCATCTCTTAGGTTCTGATGTCTTGCTTTCTAACAGACTTTTTTAAAATGCTCATATCTTGTATAAATGATACTCTAGCTGGAGTAGAAATTAAATAATCAGGCAAAATTGCTCAGAATTCCATGACTGTAAAAAGAAAAAAAATCCGACTCCTCAAAAACTTAATTCTTAATTAAAATAAGTGGTTTACATGCAAGCTTTAAGCTTTATGACAGCATCAGAGAGCTGTGGATTCATTCTTGAAACGTTTCCTGGGTGCCCACTATGTGGTTGGGTACTGAGCCTTGATATTACAGAAAATGAGACAGCATCCTGGCCTCATGATACATATGAGAAGAAATATACACAGATAATTACATTGTGGGAAACCTCAAAACAGAGCAGAAGGAGTGTTTTGGGAAGACAAAGGAGGAAGCAATGAACTGCGGGAATCAGGATGCTTTAAGATGCTGTGTCTTAAAGGATGAGGGGTTTTCCACTGAGAGAGGGTGAGTGACCTTTCCTGGGTTTCCCACTTAACTCTCTCTTATCCATCAGTGCAAACCACTGTTCTGTAGGAAAGCCAACCTGGACTTCTCCATCCAAACAGGATTCCATCATCACATATTCTTTCTGTTCCTTTCCTTCAGAAGGCTTATCTCAGTTTTAATTATGCATTGAACCCTAATCAATATTACTACCTTTCTCCATCATTAGACTCTTACTTACATCAAGGAGGGGACTAGAGCAGTTAAAACATTATCCTCTGGAACAATGCAGAGCCTTGCACATAATAAGAACTTAATAAATGTTGAATGAGGGAGTGAGTGGACTCGCAAATTATTTTATTTAGCTAGCTGCCTTCCCTGATTTCATAGTATAGGTGGCCACCCTCACATCCCATGTTATTGATATTCCTAAAAGAAACAAAAAAATTGCATTTGAGTATGTTGCCCTCCTTAAATCTACCACATGTATTCTATCCTAAATCTAAATCTAAAGTTTTAGCCTGTCACCTGGTGTCTATAATGTGAAGACAAGCAATTTTAGATGAATTCCATAAAGTACAGAAAAAAGTCATTGGTTTGTTCTTACATTGACTATATTACAATATCTGAAATCCTCCCAGAGTCTATTAATAAATAACTATGGGTGTTAGGGGTGGGGACTATGGGTGTTGGTGTTTTGAGTTGGGACTGACATTTACTAAGCACTTATTTTCTGTAACATTTCTTATCATCCCGTCAACTTACACTACCACATTTAATTTCTACCACAAAAGATTTAGGTATTCTGTCAGCCCCATTTTAAAATGAGAGATGCTGAGGTCTAGACAACAGTATTTCCTAAACTCACAGTAAGCAAGTGACAGAAGTGAATGTAGATCCCAGGTCAGTTTGACCCTAAAGCCATTTCCTTTCCATTATTCCCACTCTTCTTCCCATCAGCATTTACTGTCTCAATCCTGGGAACCTATTTCTTTATGTCAGCTCTTTCCAGAATCCAAATTTGCCAGTTAATTTCTGTGCCATCAGGGAGATGGTGTGTCAATTGCAAAGACAAAAAAAAAAAACATTTTATATCCATCTATTTGGTTGATACTAGTGAGGTTCAGTATTCTCAATAGGGATAACATGACACAAAATGTTTCAGAAAACTGAGTTTGTTTATTTATCTATAAGAAGCGGGGGAGAAATCATACTTTGTTGCTCTTTGAAGCAGGGAGCCTTTCTGATGCATCACCTTTGTTAGTGTATATTAAACATTGAGGAGTGGCTGCTAATTCTGACTCAGTTTGGGGACTGTCACAGATGGGTCCACAGCGAATGCACGGGGTTGAATTAGAATCAAGTCTTTTTATCAGTCTGCTTGTTCAGCAGTGTGAGGACAATATGAGGAGACTGTGTTCGATTCACAATAGAAAGTAGGGGTAAGTGCCCCCCTTTTTTTTTGAGCTTTGAACATGAAAATTTAACTTTCATGCTTTATAAGATGTGCCCTTCCTCTAGGAAGAAAATACTGTAATTATGACACTTTAACTTCAAGCCTAATTTTATCTCCGCTAAATCCAGAGGGTTAATAAGTGTTTCCTATATGGCTTATGCTAGAAGCTTTGAGAATCTGGTAACTTAATTTGCACTAAAAGCATTTAACTCTGTGAAAGCCACCCCAAACTTGCTATTACTAACTGCACAAATAGAGAGGGCAATTTACTAATGGGGTTCCATTTGTGGCAGTTTATGGACTGCCTGACTTTACCCAATTTACTCACGAAGGCACTTCCAAATATGAACCAGTCAATGTGAATGAAACATGGATGGATTTTTAACTCAATAGAATGACGCATTACCTATTTAGATATAAATAAATAGGAACATCATATCAAAGTGACATTCACTCTATAGACAAGTTACTGGTGACACGAAATTGAGCAGAGCAACAACAACCCAAAATCCTTCTGTAATGAAACATTGTCTACTGGGGAGAAACAAACATTAATTAAAAGATCTGGATGCAAATGCATTCCAGGCTTTGGAACAAGGCAGTGGGGTAAGAGGAATCCTGGCATATTCAAGGAACAAGAAGAAGGGTAGTTAGCCTAAATCAAAGAGAAAGAGGAAATGCTGTAAGAGTTAAGGCTAGGAAGGTATGTTGGAGCTAGACCATGCAGTGCATTGCTATGGTCTAAATGTTTGTGTTCCCCCAATTCATGTGTTGAGACACTACTACTCAATACAATGCCATTAGGAGGTGTGGCCTTTGGGAGTTTCTTAGGTCATGAGGATGGAGCCCTTGTGGGTGGTATTAGTGCTCTTATAAAAGAGACCCCTCCCATGCCTAGAGCTCCCGAGCCTGCTTTCACCATGTGAGGCCACAGAAGGACACAGTCTGCACCCTGGAAGATGGTCCTCAGCAGAACTCACCTAGGTTGGAACTCTAATTTCCTATGCCCAGCCTCTAGAACTATAAGATATACATTTCTGTTGTTTACAAGCCTGCCAGTCTAGTCTATAGTATTTTGCTGTGGCAGCCCAAATGGACTAAGACAGAATTTATGCATTTTTTTCCAATTAAAAAACTAAGCATCTGCTATGAGGTGCCACACTAGGGATATGGAAGTGAGCAAAACTGATGAATCCCTGGGACGGCAGATAATTTTACAGCTACAGAATTTTACAAATACAGAATATGTCAGGTGGTGAGTGTTATGAAGAAAACTAAAGCAGGTGAGGAGGATGGAGGGCAACTGGAGAGAAGAGATCTGGTTTATTCAGAGTAGTCAGGCGAATAAAGTGAGCTTTGGATAGAGATCTAAAGATGGTGCCATGCTAAGGGTTTTGGGCCTTCTTCCGAAAATCGTGGGCTGATTCACTCAAGCATTTTAAGGAGGGAGGTGGTGTGATCACAGCACCATTCTGAAAAGATCAAGCTGGCTGTAGGGTCCAAAAATAATGAGAACGGGAGAGAGTAAAAGCAGGGGACGAGTAAAGGTATTCGTGCAGTCACCTGGAAGTAGCTGATGGCAGTTCAGAGCTTTTTCATGTAGGGTTTGTAGTTGAATACGGATGGGTTTCATCACTGGAGCTGGGTCTTAATTTCACATGGTTCTAATGCTGTTTTTTGGAAGAGTTCTGAGCTGGGAGTAAAAAGAAGTTATTTCAAGTTTTTAATCTGTTTCACTTTGAGCCACTTTTATATTTTCTACTTTTTCTGTCAAAGAAAATAGTGATTCCTGGGTTTTCTACTTCTTAAGCTTTTGTAAAGAACAGAGAAAATAAATATTTGAAATATGTAAATTGCTATATCATATGATGGGTAAGCGGTTTTATTCTATAGTGAAGAGGCTGAGCGCTATAAATTCTGTTTCTCTAGAATAGAGGATATGCAGCTTTTTATTGTTCTCAATTTCCAAAGTGTACACAGAGTTGTTACAGAGAAACCCACTCTCTTAAAATATGTATGTTGCAATTTTTATAGTATATGTTAATGACAGTATTTTTTTTAACTTTTAAACTTTGTTATTAAATTATAGTTGGTTTACAATGTGTCAATTTTTGCTATACAGCAAAGTGATCCAGATATATATATATATACATATACATGTATATATATGTATGTGTGTATATATATATATATATATATATATATTCTTTTTCTCACATTACCCTCCATCATGTTCCATCACAAGTAATTAGATATAGTTCCCTGTGCTATACAGCAGGATCTAATTGCTTATCCACACTAAATGCAATAGTTTGCATCTACTAGCCCCAAACTCCCAGTCCATCCCACTCCCTTCTCCCTCCCCCTTGGCAACCACAAGTCTGTTCTCTGTCTGTGAGTCTATTTCTGTTTTGTAGATAGGTTATTTGGTGCCATATTTTAGGTTCTACATGTAAATGATATCATATTGTGTCTATCTTTTTCTTTCCGACTTACTTCCCTTAGTATGAGAATCTCTAATTGCATCCATGTTGCTGCAAATAGCATTATTTCATTCTTTTTATGGCTGAGTAGTATTCCACCGTGTATATGTAGCACATCTTCTGAACCATTCGTGTGGCTATGACAATATTAATTGATGTATTGTTTGACCTCAACCGACAAAATGTCTGTATTGCAACAACTTCTAAGTCATAACCTATGTCTAAATCTAAGTTTAGAGAGGGATATAAGTGTTCCAATTCATTCTCTGGCTTTAGGATGTTTGAGCTCTCTAATCCCTCCAAGAGCTTCCTTCCTTTCCTCAAAAAATTCTCATTGACAGGAGGAAAATGCATCTCAAATTGTCAAGGCCCCTTTTGCAGAACCTATGCTATTCTCAGTCCAAGACTAGCAAGAGTCTTTCTTTTAAATATTTCAACCCCTGGGGTAGAAAGCAACCAACTGGATTTTCATATGTTGATTATATGAATGTATTTGAATAAAATCAGACTGTTCACTTATCTGAGATGCTAAGAATTGCCACTTTCCAATTTGATATGAAACATACATAGTTCACATGTGTACCATGTTGTTTTCTTCCAGTAGGGCTTATGCCGCTGATGTATTGATTTTAATGGCACACAGAAAACAAAAAGCAAAAAAAGTCTGCTTCATTTATTTGCTCTGCAATAGATGTTGTAAATCCCTCTGACCATTTATTAAGATAAACATCTTTTTGGACAGGTTGGTTTATTAGCTTTGAGGTGAGGTTATATTCCATAGATATCTGACCTTTGTTCATCGTTGTGTGGACAAATGGAATGAAGCACACACAGGGAGGCAGTGGATAAGATGTGGGGTGAGTCAGTTTGATGGAATCACAATCAGTAATTTTAAAATGTGACTGAATTCTTCCCACAATTAAAATCTTTCATTATGCTCCTTCAAAGCTAATTTCTTTCTTGTTTTTCTGAATAGTTGCTTCCATTAATCTCACTCTAGGTAATGATGGTAATGATACAATTATATGTAATCATGGCCTGAATTCAATATGCGACACATCAGCCCCTTTGTGTGGTGATTGTTCAGCTCTCTACAATCTTTGAATCTGGAAAGTTTCCATCATGCCATGCCAAGATCAAATTCAAAAGTCTCTGACATTTTACATAACATCAGTCAAGACGAGCGTTCCAACTGTCTCTTGTAGCAATTGGGCAAACTCATCCATCTGGCTGGTGCCTGTTGAAGCCGGGGTGGAGGCATGAGGCAGACTAACCAAGGCTTGCTGTTTTCCCTTTTTCCCAAGCACTTAAAATATTCAGGAAAAAAAAATTGAGAACAAGATCTTTGAAAAAGGGCTTCAAGGGTGCAGGTGGCTAATCTGCTTATACTGCTAAGGACGCAAATTGTAATCTAAATTAATTTATTATGTTTTTGTAGTAAAGGGAATATTTATTTCAAAAATTTTAAATCTGCTTCTCCAGCAGTTTCATCTACTGTTCTACCAGTTAGCATTCATTATTTACATACAGGTAGATGTATGCTCTCAGTCCTTTTTTTAAAATTTATTATTGTAGTTGATTTATAGTGTTCTGTCAATTTCCGCTCTACAGAAAAGTGACCCAGTTATACACACACACACACACACACACACACACACGCACACATTATATATAAAATACATACACATTATTTTTCTCACATTATCTTCCATCATGTTCCATCACAAGTGCATGGGTATAGTTCCCTGTGCTATACAGCAGCATCTCATTGCTTATCCACTCCAAATGCAAGAGTTTGCATCTATTACCCCAAACTCCCTGTCCCTTGCACTCCCTCCCCTTCTCCCCTTGGCAACCACAGGTCTGTTCTCCATGTCCATGAGTTTGTTTCCAGTTTTTTTTTTTTAATATACTATGTAAATGCAACTGTACCTATATTTGACAGATTTTTGTTCCAATATTTACTATTCAATTTAGTTTGTTTAAGATGTACGGTTGTTTGTACGTTCAGACATAATAGGATTCAACACATACATATCTTCTAAGAATTAAGTAATGAGAGATGCAGGTGGCTCTAAGGTGCCAGCTTTTCTGTTATCCTATGCTTAATTTTTTTCTTTGCCTCCGTTTTGCTTTTTTTAAATTGCTCTCCCTCAAGATAAATATCAGAACATTTTTGTCCTACAGTATATATTTAGAATTTATAGTTTTACCCTGACCTATTAATTAGATTTGCTAATAATTTGTTTAAAGGACGATGTCAAGAAAAGAGTGTGTTACTGATTGTAGTGTGTGGATGACAGTCACATAGTTCACCAAGTCTGAAATGAGCTGCTTATACATTTTCTTTTGCCACTTTAAATAGATCCTCCATCTAGTTCTCTAGCAAACTTTTGGACCCTATTGATCTGACTTAGATAATTAGCATCTACTGTCTTAAAGTTATATTAGATTTAACTTAACCCAAACAGAAAACATGTGATTTCCCTTCCAAATCTAACCTTTCTACTTGTTTATATCTGTAAATAGACACTACTATCTACTAATGGCTGAAATGTTAAAAAATAAAAAAAGACCTCCCCTGTTTCTCTTTCCCTCAATTTCCCCATCCCAACCATGGGCAAATTCTAGAAGCCTGACATCCAGCATTGCATCTGTTCTCACCTTTAATCTCTGTCACCCCTCTTTCTACACCACTGTCACCTCTCCCCTGGGCTAAAGTATCTAATAACTGCTTTTATTGACTCCATCTTTCCGTTAAAATCTATTCACACTGATCTTTAAAAACTTCATTTGTATTACCCTTTCCCTTGGAATAAAATCCAAATGTCTTTTTTTGTTTGTTTGTTTTTTGATTTTTTGCTTTCCAGGGCCACACCGCGGCACATGGTCGTTCCCAGGCTAGGGGTCTAATTGGAGCTGCAGCTGCCGGCCACAGCAGCCACAGCAACGCGGGATCCAAGTCGCATCTACAACCTACACCACAGGTCACAACAACGCTGGATCCTTAACCCACTGAGCAACGCCAGGGATTGAACCCGCAACCTCATAGTTCCTAGTCGTATTCATTTCCACTGCGCCACAATTGGAACCCCAAAATCCAAATGTCTTAAACTGTCTTTTAAAGCTCGATAGATCTATCTGACCTTATTCCCCTAGCCCACCTTGCTCTGCTCTCCCCATCCTATACTACTCAACATCATATCATTCTTTTTTGTACACCTCAAAGTTCTTCTTGCCTTGGGGCCTTTGCAGTGTCTGTTCCCTCTGTCTGGATTGCCTTTCTCCTGAATCCTCAATGAAAGGCCTTCCTTCATCCTGAGTTACCTTCTATCAGCCCACCTAAAATTATATTCTGCAGAGCCTTAATATTTATTCTGGTTGCTTGGTTGATTGATTGATCGATCAACTGAGTTTTTTTCTTTTTCCGTTATAATGTAAGCTCCAGGTAGAAGACAGATACCGTATGATATAACTTATATCTGGAATCTAATACACAGCACAAATGAACCTACCTACAGAAAAAAAAAAAAAAGAAAGAAACTCATAGACATGGAGAACAGACTTGTGGTTGCCAAGAGGGAGGGGGATGGAGCAGGATGGACTGGGAGTTTGGGCTTAGTAGATGTAAACTATTACATGTGGAGTAGATAAGCAATGAGATGCTGCTATATAGCACAGGGAACTATACCCAATCACTTGTGGTAGAACACGACAGAGGATAATGTGAGAAAAGGAATGTATATGGATGTATGCCTGAGTCACTTTGCTGTACAGCTGAAATTGACAGAACATTACACATCAACTATAATTTTAAAAAAATTAAAAAGAATTTAAGCACCAGGAGAACAGAGACATGATTTTCTCATGTATATTACTTATGACCAGTGTGTAGTGATGTGCCTGGTACAATGAATGAGCCCAGCAAATACTTTACAAATATTTGGATGAACAAACGAAGTACCAGACTCACAGGGGAACAGTTATTCTTACATATGTTAGATGATGTAAGTTGGAATAATAGCAGACTCCAGTGAAATTTCCTCTCCAAGAGAATCACTGGCCAATCTGAAAGTGAAGCCAGGAAACTACTGGAATGGTAGTGTTGTCTCCTTCCCCATCCTCACACCTCCCTCTCTTCCATTCTCTACCCTTCATTTCTTAAATGTTTCTTGTCCGGGTACCATTTTCAGAATATGATGTCCAGTAAGTTGCAAACACTTCAAAGGTAAATTGAAAAACATCCCTGCACTCACCTGGTGTTTCATGGGAACTGGTAATGACACCTAAAATCTAAGTGTCTTTAGAAATCAAGGAGTTCCTGTGGTGGCTCCGTGCATTAAAGCTCTCCTCTGGGAAAAAGCAAGAGATGTACTTGGATGGCTCCCAGAAGAACAAAGAAATGCTAGGTTCTTATATAACTGTATTATAAAGCTGCTCATATGGGAGTAGACACAATCCAGGTCTTCTCCTCAAGGGCCATGGGTGTCTCTACCACTGTCAACACTGGAGAAAATCCTGCCTGAATCAGAAGGGATATAGGAGAGTCCACTGGTACCCTCCTGTAGGGGGTCTGTGCTGTCGATGCCACTGGACTTAGCTACTCATCAGACCTTTTATTCCTGAGGCTTCCTCGGACATTCTGTTTCACTTCCTTCAGAACGTAATCCCATTGGTACTTTTCCTAATGGTCAGGCTGAAATCACTCCTATTAGGTTGTTCAGCCAACTCACTACTTCTCATTGTTGTCACCTGGAATTTCTACATACCTACCCTAGTCTCTCTTACACTGGTCTCTGTTCCACAGCAAGTCTGAGCTTCTTTAAAAAGATTGTCCACTTTGGGGGCACTGCTCAGTTCTCTTTTCTAACCGAAGAAACAGTAAGAACTGGCAGTGTTTGGCTAATCCAAGTGAGATGTTCAGCGTGAAGTTCATGTTACCTCCACCTGTTCAGCCCATACTTCCAAAACCAGTGTATAAAACCCAGAAACCCAAGAGTTCCCATCATAGCTCAGTGGAAACAAATCTGACTAGTATCAATGAGGATATGGATTTGATCCCTGGCCTCGCTCAGTGGATTAACGATATGGCATTGCCATGAGCTGGGGCGTACTTTGCAGACGTGGCTCAGTTCTGCCGTTGCTCTGGCGGTGGTGTACGCTGGGACCTACAGCTCCAATTTGACCCCTAGCCTGGGAACCTCCATACGGCACAGGTGTGGCCATAAAAAGGCAAAATGAATGAATGAATGAATGAATGAATAAATAAAACCCAGAAACACCTAAGGAAGATCCCAGAAGATAATCTAATCAGAGATTTAGGATCTAGAGCCCTCTTAAATCAGATTATTGTCACCATAGGGCAACTTATCCTCTCAACTGTGCAAGATTTTCTTGAATAGGATGAACGAGTTCAGTGTAACTCTTGAGCAACTTTTCACATCACTCTGAGTGTCATGTGTCCCTCTGAGGCGGACTTAAGAGGGGGAAGATAAATCAATCACCATCTATGGCTTGGGTCCTAGCAATAATCCTTCCCATTGACAACTTTCCATGGTCATATATTTGGCCAGTCTTTCAGTTCTCTACAGTTTCTCACTGAGTACATGAGGGTTTGGACTAATTTGTAGAATCTGATTGAGTGCCATTCTTATCACACTCGGACTACAGATCACCCACCTTCTCTGTTTAATTTTCTTCCAAGAATCTTTTTTGTAGTGGTTCTACTCATCACCCACCATCTTTTGTTACTCTTTGTAGCCATAGACCATAGTTCATCTAGACTGGGATCCACATCTCCTAACCCCCAGCCCAGCAACTTTTATTCTTTAATGAATATACTGCTCGATCCTATTCTAAATATTGACTCCAAAAAAGACTTCAATTTAGTCTGATTTGCTCAAATATCATGGAGACAGAGTGAATTTCTGTTAGGATACTAGCTAATATGTTTAAAGTATATGAATACTTTTGCAAATAAATTTAGGGATCATATACACATATAACTAAGAGTATCCTAAGAATATTTCTCAATACTGTGGGCTATTTTAATAGGCAGAATAAAAGAAATAGTACTAAAATTCAAAGTCATATACTGGTGTTTCATGGGAACTGGTAATGACACCTAAAATCTAAGTGTCTTTAGAAATCAAGGAGTTCCTGTGGTGGCTCCGTGCATTAAGGACTGTGACACTGCCTTCCTGAAGATGCAGGTTTGATCCCTGTCCTCTCTCAGTGAGTTAAGGATCCAGTGTTGCTGCAAACTGAGGCCTAAGTGGCAGATGCAGCTTGGATCCCATGTGGCTGTGGCTGTGGCTGTGATGTAGGCCTGCAGCTGTAGGTCTGATTTGACCCCTAGCCCAGGAACTTCCATATGCTGTAGGTGTGGCTGTAAAAAAAAAAAAAAAAATCAAGATGCTACAGGCACTGTGGATGGGACACAGAGGTCCAGGGTTGAAATATGAGATTGTTCAAGGGAAGCCTGGCAATACAGAATAACAGCGGATTATTGCACTCAAAGAAAGCTGATAAAACAAAAATTCAGAGAATGGTGTTTTGATTTCATGACTCTTTGATTTCCATCCATTCTTTTTCTCAGCTTTTCTGCTTTATAAATGTCTTTGATGGAAGGCAGTTTCACAGTCCACTGAAATCTGAGGACATCAGGGGTCTAAATTGCTCACCATTTCCTTGAGTGCAGTATCAGATGTGGCCAGCTATGGGATCATTGTTTAATAAGGACGTTTCTGATAAT